>QZGG01000392.1:0-156046 GCA_006409495.1 Sedum album
CGGGCAGTACCCTCAGGTGCCACTGTATGAAAGTATGGGGATAGAAGGGGCGAACATTTTGGAAAAAACAGAAAGCTTCGCCGAGGTCTTGTGGCCCGAAGGAAATCCTAATTTTAGGTATGATATTGTTTCGTAACTCTTAAAGTGATATGTTCATTACTGAAACTATTTTAATTTTTGACAGCAAAACTATTCAAACCTTTGCGCAAAGGGTTGCAGAACTCGACATAAAGGTCAGAAGAATGGTTTTGGAGTGTTTAGGTCTTGAAAAATATTTTGAGGAGCATAAGGAATCTACAAACTACCTTCTCCGCGTCATGAAATATAAAGGACCACAGACGGCTGACGCTAAACTTGGCCTCAATGCTCACACAGATAAAAACATAGTAACCATTTTGTACCAAAATCAAATTGAGGGACTTGAGGTGCTACCAAAGAAGGTGAATGGATCAGTGTCAAACCTGCCGAAGGATCCTTCATAGTCATGGTTGGAGATTCTTTTCGTGTAAGTAATTCATTTCTTGCAGATACATTCCTTTCAAATCATTTAATATGTCTCAGTGTTTAGAGTATAAATATGCGGAAAATGAACTTATGTAGGCTTGGACAAATGGGAGAGTGCACTCCGCATTCCACCGAGTTATGATGACAGGAAATGAAGCTAGATACTCAGCAGGGCTCTTCTCCATCCCAAATGCTGGATACATAATCAAAGCACCAGAAGAGCTTGTTGACGAGGAGCATCCACTGTTGTTTAAACCATTTGATCATGTTGCATTCCTTGGTTATTACTACACTCCAGCTGGTCAACTGGATCTGCATGCTCTCAAGACCTACTGTGGAGTCTGAGAGAAGCCACTATGTGCTATCATCAATAATTTCAAAAATAAAAATTATTATGTGAAAAATCATAGTATGTAATAGAAGTATTCCAAATTCGTGTGACAAAATATTCCATCTTCGAAACTAAGGGGAATACGGCATATCAAATAAAAATAAATTATACATGAAAAATGTTTAAGTGACGCAATTTAATTTTTATAAGACGGTAAAACATCATCTCAATTCACATACCTTAATCTTTAATCATTTAATGTTTGATTTATTTGTAATCGTAAACTTTAAATGTCATGTTTCATATATGAACAAAATACTAAATATATATGAATCATGTTTAGTAAGAGATACTTATGAATTAATTAATTTATAACTACTTCTCTTTTTACTAAAAATATCATTAAGAAGTGTTACACAACACAAAGACACAAACATCAAATTACTTGTAAACACAGAAACAAATATTTCAACTACTTTGAGCAAATGACTTTCTCCAGATCATCTGTTTTATTTGATATCTTCTTAATGACTTGTTTCATGTCCCAAATCTTAAGTAGACGTCTATACATAACCTACCAACCTATAGTAAATACTCAGCATCGAAAACTTACAGCCATTGCACAATATGCAGTATACAAAGTATCAAAGTGTATTCATGAAGATTTGTTTTTTGTTGGGTATCAAAAGGATATTATCGGATTAGCTTAGGTTACTATTACAAACTGAAAGTGGTAACGTTTAGTGAACGAGACAATTGTTTGAAAATCTTCAAGGTGATTGTCAAGATAAAGTCGAATAGAAGAAGACTTACTTATTTCAAGAGGCTTTACAACCAAAGCATTGCTGATCATCCATTGAACATAAAATTATCAATATGATGCTTCATGAGTCAATTTATTATTCCAAATATTACTTTGAAATAAAATCAAACTTATAAATTTAAATTAATTAATTGATTATATGGTTAAGTGTAATTTGGTGTGTAACTCAAATATTTATTGTTCTATCTGAAAGTGTTTCATTTTAAAGAAAGTTCAAACTCAAAATGATCTCATTTTATATAAATATAGAGTAAGTTCAAGAAGAATATCCAAAAATATATAAGATCGTTAGACATGGAAATTGTCAAACTTTTAGGCGATGTCAAAAGACTAATTTGTAGTAGTGTAAATAAAATCGTCAAAATCATTTAATAAAAAAACAACTTTAATATTAATCGTTGAATGATCTAAATCTAAGGCTGATATTAAGTCATTCCGTTTCACAACACTTCAATATTTCTATTAATATTAGCTCATATATATATTATAGTCTCAAAGATGGATGAGAAGTTTAGGTTACGTGGAGGACGATGGGAGTCCACTAATATGAAACATTTCAAAACATTCCAAATTCGTTCGACAAAGTGTTTTATAAACATCATATTCACAAATTTTGGATTTCAAAAAAACTCTCTTTTTACTAAATATGTAATAAAAACAACTTTTAATTAACAAGACAATTGGTGAATTTCATATGCAGTACTTTTATAAAGCTAAAGAAGCCAAATACATAACAAACATCATATTACAAGTAAATGTCTTTCTCAAGACCATCAGTGTTGTTTGTTATCTTCTTTCTTATGTTTACTGTGTCTCATATCACAAGTAAAGGCCCGTTCAGACCTTACATTCCTATACAAGATATTAAGCAAGAAAAACTTATTGACATTGCAAATTTTGCGGTATTCGAAGTTTCAGAAAAAATTCATAAAACCCTGATATTCAAACGGGTCGTTAAAGCGTCTTATCGAATTAGCTCGGGTTACAATTACAAAATAAAAGTGTTAATGTCTGGTATAGATTATTATTACAGACTCTACAAGGTGATTGTTAAGGTCACGTTGGATGGATCACAAAAACTTACTTATTATAAGGAGTTAAGCAAAACGAAACGGGCATAAAAAGTTTCTATGAGTCACTGGAGTTTAATTATCTGATTATTAGAAATATCACACCACAATAATATGAGTGAAACTTATTTTATATTTGTATGTAACGAGTTATCTTTTGATAAATAAAGAATTTGAAGAGTCTCATCGATCTCATATTAGTTTATATACTATAAGAAGTTTCAAGTTGTATAGTTTTTTGTAAGACGGTAAAACATCAACAAAATCTGAAAACACATAATTACTCTAACAATTCTATCTGGCGTATGGTACTGATTCAATTCAATCATAACAAGGAAATTATACATGTGATTAAAATATAATAAAAACAACTTTTAATTAACAAGACAATTGGTGAATTTCATATGCAGTACTTGTTATAAAGCTAAAGAAGCCAAATACATAACAAACATCATATTACAAGTAAATGGCTTTCTCAAGACCATCAGTGTTGTTTGTTATCTTCTTTCTTACGTTTATTGTGTCTCATATCACAAGTAAAGGCCCGTTCAGACCTTACATTCCTATACAAGATATTAAGCAAGAAAAACTTATTGACATTGCAAATTTTGCGGTATTTGAAGTTTCAGAAAAAATTCATAAAACCCTGATATTCAAACGGGTCGTTAAAGCGTCTTATCGAATTAGCTCGGGTTACAATTACAAAATAAAAGTGTTAACGTCTGGTATAGATTATTATTACAGACTCTACAAGGTGATTGTTAAGGTCACGTTGGATGGATCACAAAAACTTACTTATTATAAGGAGTTAAGCAAAAAGAAACGGGCATAAAAAGTTTCTATGAGTCACTGGAGTTTAATTATCAGATTATTAGAAATATCACACCACAATAATATGAGTGAAACTTATTTTATATTTGTATGTAACGAGTTATCTTTTGATAAATAAAGAATTTGAAGAGTCTCATCGATCTCATATTAGTTTATATACTATAAGAAGTTTCAAGTTGTATAGTTTTTTGTAAGACGGTAAAACATCAACAAAATCTGAAAAGCACATAATTACTCTAACAATTCTATCTGGCGTATGGTACTGATTCAATTCAATCATAACAGAGGAAATTATACATGTGATTAAAATATGTAATAAAAACAACTTTTAATTAACAAGACAATTGGTGAATTTCATATGCAGTACTTGTTATAAAGCTAAAGAAGCCAAATACATAACAAACATCATATTACAAGTAAATGGCTTTCTCAAGACCATCAGTGTTGTTTGTTATCTTCTTTCTTACGTTTACTGTGTCTCATATCACAAGTAAAGGCCCGTTCAGACCTTACATTCCTATACAAGATATTAAGCAAGAAAAACTTATTGACATTGCAAATTTGCGGTATTGAAGTTTCAGAAAAAACTCATAAACCCTGATTCAAACGGGTCGTTAAAGCGTCTTATCGAATTAGCTCGGGTTACAATTACAAAATAAAATTGTTAATGTCTGGTATAGATATTATTATACAGACTCTACAAGGTGATTGTTAAGGTCACGTTGGATGGATCACAAAAACTTACTTATTATAAGGAGTTAAGCAAAAGAAACGGACATAAAAAGTTTCTATGAGTCACTGGAGTTTTTATCTGATTATTAGAAATTCACACCACAATAATATGAGTGAAACTTATTTTATATTTATATGTAACGAGTTATCTTTTGATGAATAAAGAATTTGAAGAGTCTCATCGATCTTATATTAGTTTATATACTATAAGAACTTTCAAATTGTATAGTTTTTTGTAAGACGGTAAAACATCAACAAAATCTGAAAAGCACATAATTACTCTAACAATTCTATCTGGCGGATGTTACTGATTCAATTCAATCATAACTGAGGAAATTATACATGTGATTAAAATATGTAATAAAAACAACATTTAATTAACAAGACAATTGGTGAATTTCATATGCAGTACTTGTTATAAAGCTAAAGAAGCCAAATACATAACAAACATCATATTACAAGTAAATGGCTTTCTCAAGACCATCAGTGTTGTTTGTTATCTTCTTTCTTACGTTTACTGTGTCTCATATCACAAGTAAAAGCCCGTTCAGACCTTACATTCCTATACAAGATATTAAGCAAGAAAAACTTATTGACATTGCAAAATTTGCGGTATTCGAAGTTTCAGAAAAAACTCATAAACCCCTGAGATTCAAACGGGTCGTTGAAGCGTCTTATCGAATTAGCTCGGGTTACAACTACAAAATAAAATTGTTAACGTCTGGTATAGATAATTATTACATATACAAACTCTACAAGGTGATTGTTAAGGTCACGTTGGATGGATCACAAAAACTTACTTATTATAAGGAGTTAAGCAAAAGGAAACGGACATAAAAAGTTTCTATGAGTCACTGGAGTTTATCTGATTATTAGAAATTTCACACCACAATAATATGAGTGAAACTTATTTTATATTTATATGTAACGAGTCTTTTGATGAATAAAGAATTTGAAGAGTCTCATCGATCTTATATTAGTTTATATACTATAAGAACTTTCAAATTGTATAGTTTTTTGTAAGACGGTAAAACATCATCAAAATCTGAAAAGCACATAACTCTAACAATTCTATCTGGCGGATGGTACTGATTCAATTCAATCATAACTGAGGAAATTATACATGTGAGTAAAATATGTAATAAAAACAACATTTAATTAACAAGACAATTGGTGAATTTCATATGCAGTACTTGTTATAAAGCTAAAGAAGCCAAATACATAACAAACATCATATTACAAGTAAATGGCTTTCTCAAGACCATCAGTGTTGTTTGTTATTTTCTTTCTTACGTTTAATGTGTCTCATATCACAAGTAAAGGCCCGTTCAGACCTTACATTCCTATACAAGATATTAAGCAAGAAAAACTTATTGACATTGCAAAATTTGCGGTATTCAGAGTTTCAGAAAAAACTCATAGACCCCTGAGATTCAAACGGGTCGTTAAAGCGTCTTATCGAATTAGCTCGGGTTACAATTACAAAATAAAATTGTTAATATCTGATATAGATTATTATTACAGACTCTACAAGGTGATTGTTAAGGTCACGTTGGATGGATCACAAAAACTTACTTATTATAAGGAGTTAAGCAAAAAAGAAACGGACATAAAAAGTTTCTATGAGTCACTGGAGTTTATCTAATTATTAGAAATTTCACACCACAATAATATGAGTGAAACTTATTTTATATTTATATGTAACGAGTTATCTTTTGATGAATAAAGAATTTGAAGAGTCTCATCGATCTTATATTAGTTTGTATACTATAAGAACTTTCAGGTTGTATAGTTTTTTGTAAGACGGTAAAACATCATCAAAATCTGAAAAGCACATAACTCTAACAATTGTATCTGGCGTATGGTATCAATTCAATCATAACTGAGGAAACTATACATGTGACTAAAATATTAAATATAATTTACAATTTTCATAAGAGTATTTATGAATTTAAGATTACTTTCTCTTTTTACTCAATGTATGATAAAAACAACTTACATTTTCAAGGATGTTTAGTAAATCTCATAAGCATAACTTTTTATAAAAGTAAAATGCAACAACATCACAAACATCAAATTACTTTGTAGAATATTAAATAAGTATCTCACCTAATTTAAGCAAATGACTTTCTCAAGATAATGTGTTGTTATCTTCTTCTTGCTTGTTCTATGCTAAATCTCATGCAGAGCTTACCTGCCTATACAAAATGCTATGCATCCAAACTTATTGCAACTGTTAAATTTGCGGTAGATTGAGTTGCAAAAAAAACTCGTAAGTGTTTGTATTTGCCAAACCATTGAACATAAATGTATAAATATGATGAGTTCAATTTATTGTTCCAAATGTCACTTTGCAAAATAAAAAATGGCTCCAAAAATTACATGTCCCCCTACAACTTCTTCCGTAACTCATATATTTAATGTTCTATTTAAAAATGGAAAAAATCATATTGCATGTGATTAAAATAATAAATAAGATATTATTTTTTTGATAAGAGTTTTTATGATTTTCTGAATTTATAACTATATCTTTTTACAAAATATATAATATAGAATTTATCACGTTACAAACATCAAATTACTTGCAAAAACATAAACAAGTATCTCAACTACTTTAAACAAATGACATTCTCCAAGTATCGTTGATTATTAATAATTCAACAAATGAGATTTTATTTTTTAAATAAAATTGTCAAACTTAAACGTTGGAGTTTTTGCAAATTCAATCGCTTATTTAATAAAAAATAACTTTAATCTTAAACGTTGAATGATCCAAATCTAAGGCTGATACTAACTCATTCCATCTCACAATTATTTTATATTTGTCTTGATATTAGCTCATTTTTTATACATGTGAATATTCACATGAATTACACAGTCAACAACAAACACTACTTAAAATCATTTATATCATAAATTGTTAAACAAATAAAAACATTTGAAGAAGAAAAGAAAATATATTTAAGATCAAGAAGTTGTTCAAACTGTAGATGTCATGTGATTTATCATTTACAAATGAAAGTGGTATGGTTGAAGGGAGATAAATCTCAAAAGCACTAGAGAGTGTAATGATACATTGTCTCAAAGATGGATGGGAAGTTTAGGTTACGTGGAGGACGATGGAAGTACCCTAATATGAAACATTTCAAAACGAACTATAGTAGTCGTCTGAGTTTGACTGAATGAAGCAACCGATGGCCAGTACAAATACGAAGAAGGATGAGAGCGTCATTGCAAGAGCTCCCCAGCCAATGACGCCAGCGTGCTTCAAGATGACTGGTATAGCTACGCTTCCAACAGTTGAGGCGCCTGTCAAGAACTTTGTTGCATCTGCCCATCTTTTAACAATTTTCAAGTTGGTGAGCATTACATACAAAATTACAGTCTTAATAATAGGTAAAAATTGAATCAAATAGATGTAATGTATCCTGAGGACTCACCCGCTGGTTGATTCGGAGAATATGGAGGTTGCATCTGAACCAGCAAAGAATAGCAGTGGCATGGGAAGTAGCACATACATCATCACTGCATATTTTACGAGTTATTAGTGGTTGAAAAGTTATTAGCACGTGCAATGTAGTATTTGGTATAAAATTTATTTAGTTAACTCATATTCCTGAATTAGAATACTATACATGAAAATAAGATAAGATTTAATTGAGTACACGGACTGTCTATTAGTAAACCAAACTTTAGTTATGACACAGTAAATACCAGGAACCTTTTGTAATAAATTTTGCGGATAACTAGTTTCACACTAAAAGGGATAGGATTGTCACAGTACCACCAGTGAGATAATCCTTTCCTTAAGTGAAACTACTAAATCATTCCAAACCTAGTTTATGGAGAAAATGGGGAAGAAAATAAATGATTTACCTGATAGCATTGGCCACCAATTATTGTACAAAGCGCATGACTGATTCATTGCGGAACAAACAATAAAGAATTATCAAACACTTATTTTGCATAGTAAACAAAAGTAATTCACTTATCGGACCCAAGTGTTGATTCATCAAGGATTGAATCACAAACGTACCAATATTTGAAGCACAATTCCTCCAGACACTAAAATAGCTAAAAGTGCAAGCTTTCCAGTTTGCAAGCAGTTCACTATGTGTCGAGGCAATGCCATCTATGAATCTGTCACGGAAATATTAAATCATGTAAGATCTATTTCTTTCCGCTAGTTCCTGATTACAATAAATCATATTTCCCCAGTCATTTTCCGAATTATAACAATTGATGTCGATCTTTAATGTAATTTTCTCTAGCTAAAAGCGTTATTAATAGTTGAATAAATCCAAAAAAAAGAAGAATCAACAACTGGTCAAAACCTAAGATAAATTAAAAAAAGGAGCTGTTAACAGAAAACATCATCAATCGCACGGATGAAAGTGAACGAAGACACGAAGACTCACCGGAGACAGATGGGACGGGAGTCGAGGTTGAATTCGGAGAAGCTAAGGTGAACCGAAGCTTTTGATTTGATTTGCTGGTGCAGCTAATTTCAATACGTCATGATATCGATCGGGAGATCGGACCGTACGGTCGGACCGGATGGGAATTGGGCCGGGCTGAGGAGGAATTGGTCTGCTACCGGTTCAATCTGAATTGTAGAGATTCAGAGTACATGTGGTGGCTGTATGTGTCCTCTCCTCCGTCCTTGCGATCATCACCGCGTCGTCAGCCTCCGGTTATCTCTTTTTATCTCTAATTTATATATATATATCGATTTGATTTCGTTTCCTGAATCTAAAGACGTCTTTTTTCTCTATTTTTGTTATCTATGCATTTCAATTCTTTTCATTTTAGGGTTTGATGTTTCGTTGATGATTTGAAATAGATTGGATTGAAAATTAGTTAGAATTGGTGTTTTTTCTGGTAATTGAATGTGATAAAGCTCGTAACTTGATAGTATTTTATGGTGTTTGTTGCAAGGTGTGGAAATGAAGATATTATTAGTTTTCGAGATTTGATTCTTAGAAATTAAAGTTATGCTTGGGCGAAGACTCTGTTTGACGTTGACACGTACGAACATTTGCTGTCCGGTTTCCTGTAAGAAAATCAGTGATCAAGTCAGCTGTTTTAATAATATTACTCTTTTTCCTGGCTACAATTTGGTCAATCGTTCATTCGTTCCAAGTCGACTAATGGGTGATGCACAGAGGCCTTCTGCTGCGGCAGTGCAGAGTTTGGAATCGGGTGAAAAACTGGAATTGTTAAGGGCTTTGGAGGGTTCCCTGAATACTATGTTCAGTCCAGAGCCACTTGTGCCACCTCCAAAACCTTTGATTATTGTTATAAGTGGACCTAGCGGGGTTGGGAAGGATGCTGTTATTAAGAAATTGAGGGAGGTTCGAGAAGGTATTCATTTTGTTGTTACTGCTACTAGTCGAAAGATGCGGCCTGGTGAGGTGGATGGAAAGGATTATTTCTTTGTTTCGAAAGAGGAGTTTTTGTCCTTGATTGACAGAGATGAGCTCTTGGAATACGCACTTGTGTATGGGGATTACAAGGGAATTCCAAAGCAACAAATCCGTGAATATATGGCCAAGGGTTATGACATTATTCTGCGTGTGGATATACAAGGAGCTGCAACCTTGAGAAAGATTCTTGGAGACTCAGCGTTGTTTATTTTTCTTGTTGCGGAGAGTGAACTTGCTCTTGTGAACCGGTTGATTGATAGGAAAACAGAGACAAAGGAGACCCTTTTGGTGAGGATTGCAACTGCCCGTGAAGAAGTGAGGCATATAAATAACTTTGATTATGTTGTTGTAAATGCACAAGGTAAGCTGGATAAAGCTGTGAAGACTGTCGAGGCTATAATCGACGCTGAGAAAGCCAAAGTCCAACAAAGGAATGCAGCTATTTAATTATTGGCATTTATCTTCAAATAGGTTCCGGAGCTGTTTACTTTAAAGGTAATTATTGTGTGGTAGAACCATCTAATAATGTCACCCATCTGCACTGAATAGATTGCATAATAGCCCACTCATTATTTTCTATATGCATAGTGCTTTATAAACTTATGAAGAGCTTAGAAATCTAGACTAGAACTCTATACTACTTATGTGACATTGATAGGTAAATAACAACTACATGTTCATTTATTTCTCTCATCATTGCTCAGATATTCAGGCATATGCCACCCTGTCTAACCCTATGTTGGGTTCGGGTTTCTCACCATGTTAGATGACAGATATATATATATTGTTCATTGGTTCTGGTCATGAGCGTTATTCTTGCCTGAGCAAGGGTCCACTACGGACATGTTTATACTAGTTGACGTCTTCTTTAAACCTTCCATCAGAGTTCATTTTTTGTGGATCTAATTTTTTAGGTAGAGGCAGACACTGTAAACATGCTTTGATGGTATTTTATTACATTTTATATTATGATATTATTCTTCACTTTGATGTGTTTATTTGTGAACTTTTTGGTTTCTCTTTTTTCTTTTTAAATTAGAAGTTTGGTCCTGTAAAAAGAAGAGAATATATAAGCTGGAACTAGTACTAGAACTATTACAGCATGTATGATATACTAACTGTGCAGATTACTTGCATATGGTGCATAAAGATACTAGCAATAGACTCGTCTCATGCTTCAGCCTTCATTGCAGGTTTATGGACTGTTTTCAAGCTGGTTTGCATAGTTTCTGTCAAGCATCATACTAGAAATCGGACCATGCACTAGAGGAAACTTGGACTAAAATGATTCTAAAGTTGTTTCCATATTTTGAATACAACTTTTATACTAGTAAAATCTCCCACTAATTTTCTTAGCTTTGATGCTCATTGAGTCATTGGGGGTGAGAGTACACTAGCTTTTATTGATCTCCGTTGATGCACACACATACAGACATCAGAAAGTCTAGGCATCTTCTTCACCTCGCATATGTAACTATTGAATTTATATTCGCAACCTCGGATCATCAATCCAGAACATATATTTGGAAGCTTTTATGGTACACGACATCTTATTAAACATATACGATACAACTTAGGCTGATGAGCCATGAATAGAGCACATTATTGCATCAACTACAAGTAGATTCTTCTCCGCCCTTTCCTGCGTTTCAACTGAGTGTTCACCTCACCATTTCCAGGAAATTCCCACCTAGCAATGACACCATCCCATGAAGAGCTCACTAGTGTCGGGTAAATTGGGTGCCAATTGCAGTCTCGTATTGGAGCCTCATGGTACTCCAGTTTCGCAACTTGGTCTCCACTTACCTGTAATATATATGATTTAAGATTTTGATAATGATAATGATCTCACAAACTACCACTATTGGTAAATTAATGACGACAATACATTATCTTCATTCCGATTTCTAACATAGGTGATACCTAGAGCAGCTTAAAACATACTTTGTATAATTTAAATCTGTAATGATTGTGCAAGTGAATATGGTTCTAGAACTTAAAATCCCGCAGTTTTTGGGACAACGAAGAGGAACAAGTCTGGTAATCATTAAACAGGTTATACATGCACTTACCAAATCATATATGTAGACACAGCCATCACTTGATCCAGTGTATATATACTTTTGTCCCGTGCTGTCAAAAAATTTATTTTGTAAATTAGCAAAGGCAGGATATTGTATTATTATAGAGTAATATATAAATATGAAACAAAAGAACTCAGAAAATGTTGAAAGGTTTTGTTAAAACAAAGCAATCAGCATACGGGCTTCCATGATAATGATAATAACCATAGTACTTCAGCTTCATTGAAAGATGCAATGGCATGAAAGCACTTCCTAAAGTACTAAGAACGATTAATATTTTGGGGTCATTAAAAACTCATCTACGAATTATTTAGTGAGAATCGGGATGCAATTACAATTTACAGGTTGCAAAATTACCTCTGAACTGGAGAGAAATAACATCGAATCAAGGTGCGCAAAACCTGATGCCCCCTATATGTTGCTAATGATTGATCATGAGGATGCTTCAAGCTTCTTGCATGGGCAGGGTAATCAGCCCACCTGTAGTCCCATTCATCATCCCTAACTCTTGGACGACTGTATGATTATATCCATTGTGAATTAGAATGAAATGGAATGTTATTTATAATATTGATCAGAAGGAAAACCAAAGGAAGGAAACACACCGTACAGCTTTATCAGACATTTTACGAATATCCCACAGCTTAACAGTTTGATCTTTCCCATTTGAAATAAGATAACGCCCGTCTCCTCGACTGTCAATGAATGTAACTCCCTCAAGGTGCCCCATTAAAACTCCAGATGCTTGCCCTTTAGTAATCAGGCAACGTCTGTCCCACACCTACATAATAAAAAGCTTCAGCATTCTAATGTATTTGAAGAAACCAAGTGATTCTGTTGCCAATCTTTATTATCATCATATTCCATTTTACCAAATTGAATAGGTATGGAGTTTACAGTGTTCGAAAACAAATAAGTTTTATTAAGACTGTAACATGTTCAGCGAGTTACCTTACAAAGGGAATCATCGCTTCCTGAGTAAATGAGATGACCTGTTTCATCAGCAAAACATACTGTATTGACATCAGCCTGCAACAACAGCAAAAACGGGCCCAAATTGAATATCTCGAAATTTAGACCAAATAGCATCACAGTGGTAAAGGATGATAATGGATGTATAGTTAATTATTTGTAATGGTACCGTATGTGCTGGAATTCTCAGAGCAAGTTTACTGGCATTAAGATCATATACACAAATAGAATTGTCACTAGTAGCCCCAACAAGCTCTTTTCCATCAGTTGAAAACTTTACTGAAAATATTGAAAAGTCATCTTCTTCATCAACTGAAAAATCTAAGCCATCATGTAGATCCTGCATTTTAGGCCAATAAATAAACATTAAAAGTTACACCTCTCGATGAACGACTGTCATCTTTCGAAACAGATCCTGGTCGTTGAACTACTCATTATCATTGAGATATATGCAGAGTGCAGTTCACCTTATTTTTAATAGCAGATGGTTATTAACACTAAAAATAACATTAACATGTTGGCAGCTGGCACTACTATCTACTACAGAGTTAGGTTAAATATAAGGAGATCCATTTAGTACAGAGCAGTAAAATAATAATAAAAATTCTAAACGTAGAAACTTGATGGTACAGTTCACAAACAGCAAGTTCTGTATTACTGAACAATCATTTCAACATAAATTGGTCGGTATCTCATAGACTCATACCGTAACATTGGCAACAGACTCCGCTGAACCTGAGTTGATATTAACAATGTGCACAATGGGTGACATACTAGCATACACCTGCAATCAGATGGTTAACTGTACTTCGTTGTAATGTTGTATGAAAAAACAGATGGGTGTAAAGGTTGGAAAACAGGACAAACAACAAAAATGAATGACTAGCTCTTACAAGATAGCGCTGATCGGTGAAAGGGAGGTATCAGTGATAGTCCACTTCAACCCTCTAGCTAGAATATCCTTATGCACCTTCCATCCACGTTCTACATCATATATCCTGATGTAGCTTCCCTATTGGTAAAAAAAAGAGTAAACTTCAACATTCTCGTGTTATCTAAAAAATTAGGCTTCTCCTGCATAGCATTTAAAGATGGGATCAATACCTGAAATGCTGCTGTAAAAAGTGTTCCGTCAACTGAAAACTGAGAAATATAAGCCCGACTCTTGATCTTATCAACGCACCAAGGACCATTGACAGGCAAGTACCTACTCAAAATATTCGACTTATCCGCATTGGAAAAATTCCCACTTCTCGAGTAGTTACCCTCTCGGCCAAATATCATTTTCACAGTAGAAGCCGGCAACTTAGCCTTCCCAGGCATATTCTGAGTCAAACTCTTACTAGATTCAGTCCTCTGCTTCGTAAGTTGCGCAATGTCATGCACAAGATTGTTCGATTCTTCACTCGTATCTCGATTACTTGATACATCACCAGACACCTCGCCAGCATCACAAGCTGTAAATATCTTCCCTAACCTCCACATCTTAATCACTCAAATTCTCGAGCGATCGAGAAGTCACGTCAACTATTGATCAGATGAGCAGCTGCTAGGTTCGGCTAATTGATAAAGTTAAAAATTAGGGCAGAGACAGAGATTACGACAGTAGACAGAAATGAAACCCTAGCAAAGTGACGGTGGTTTAATTCGATACCTGAGGGAATTCAACGCATTTGAAGTTGAGGTGGAGTGACGGTGGAGACGTCAACGCGTAGTTGAGCGGAGCGCGGTGAGAAGAGAGAAGGGAGCGAAATCGTCGGGAGAGGAGTACTCGTGGCGAGACGACGATCGGTCATCTAAATATCTCTTAATTGTGATTTCAGTGTTCAATTGATTATTTTGATTAATTAATCATTCGGATTATAATATATTTTCCAATCTAAAAATACTACTCCCTCCGTCCCATTTCCTTTTCGGATATCCCAAAATAATCTTCTCATTTCCTAAAATAGAAACTTTTTTACCTCTACATTTACACTCTCTTTCATACCTTTTATCCCACTCATTCTCTTTCCTACTTTTTATCTCATATTTTTAAATTTTCTTAAAAACCGTGAATGTTCTCAAATAGAACACGCAAAATGGGACGGAGGGAGTATAAATATAAACAACATGATTAATATAAACAAAAATATAGTTTCCTTTTTTGATTTTTCTGACTATAAATAATATCATTACTTATTATAAGTAAGATGAGTAATACTTTTAGTCGAAATACAATAATATTTGTAAAATATAACATGTCCCAGATACACAGGACAACTGCCAAGAAGAAGATACAGAAGTTCTCATCATGTTTCAGTATTTATCAAACCATGACTCATCAGTATTCCCTACAACCTCTTCATTTCTACAACTGCCCAAATGGTCCACTTCCTCATGCATGCTTGGACTTTTTAGGTTTCGCAATATAATTCTCAGCATCAACATTTTCAGCATTCTTCTGCATCTTTAATCCCTTGGCCTTTTTCTACATTGAACCAAGAAGTCAACAAAACCAGTTAGATTAGATACATTGCCTTATTAAACACAACTGGAGAAAGTAAAATGGTAAACGAGGCGTAAAAAATGTATTTCGACGTCTTCAACCCAAAGGACAAGGATCATTGAGTATGGGTTCAGATCTTACCTTTAGTGACAGGGCCACGGCCGCCATATCACTCTTGTCATCAGTTTTAGATTTAGAATCTTGCTTTTTAGGTTCCTAAAACAAATCGAAAATGAAAATAGAAAATCAATTGCAGGGAGAGAGAATTTTTATGATGTAGGTATTCAAATGATAAAAACAAAACCTCAGGGGCAATGAATGCTTCTTCTCTTTTCTTTTTCTTTTCAGCTGACTTTCCTGATTGCTTCTCCAGCTTCTCCTGCCACTTCTTTGCGGATTTTTTCTGGTCGCTCATAAAGTATTCACCACTCTCCAATTGCAGATCAACCTAACATTGAGAAAATGAAAAATTAGTGGCAGTTAAAGCCATGCTTGTGAATATCAGAACAAGTTGGAATATATACGATGAATAAAGTTAATCAAAGCATTGACCAAATATGAACTTATTCCTCCGCACCAAAGAATGTCTCTTGAAAATGAAACTAATAGGTGATTTCCCATTTAAGTAAATAATAAAGAGTACTAAGAAACTGACCTTGCTAGGTTGTTGAGGTGGAGGGAAGGGAGTGTAGGGCTTCTTTTCTTTACTCTTAACTTTCTTTTGCTGAACATTCTTCCTGAAATGTACTCCCATTCATATAAATAGGCACCTTAAAAGCCAATGTTATGTTTGTAGAGATTTTACAGTTAAATAATAGCATTACTTTTTGAATGTTGGAAGGAACCTATCCCAGTTTTCATTTGCGAGTGTTGGATCCTTTGCAAGTTCTTTCTTCAGCATGAGAATCTTTAAGAAGAACACATGATGTCAGAACTCAGAACACACATTCACAAGAAACCTAAAATTAAAAAATAAAAGACCTTTTTTTCACCTTGATGTTATATACTGGGTGCATTTTATTCAAGATGCATTCTTCCACAACTTTCCTAACTTGTTTCAGTCCTTTAAACGAGCCCATAGCAGCAACTGTGTTTCCCTGTTCATTTTCAGGGCACGCGGAGTTAAATCAGTTATATCATAGACAAATTATATTTTGCAGCTCCAAGTTGAGTAAATGAATCATAAGAGGACAAGTTAGCATGAAGTACGAAATCTACCTGAACCAGTATATAACACCCTGTCAGTATTTCAAGTGCCTGCATTACAAATATTGAATGGCTAAGGTAACTTAAACTGAATATATGTAAAAACAAAAGATTTTAACATTGACAACTCTAACCTTCAGTGTTGATGAATTCGGACCTACAAGGTGCTGCCTACGCTTGACAAATCTTTCCTACAAATATAAAGTATCTATGGCTGTAATATAACACACATTGAAAGGAAACATTTACAGAAACACCAGATTAATCAGACACAACAGAAAAAGTAAGAATATAAAAAGTGCGAGAGAAAGGCTGCATACCTTATTTCGCACTAAGTTGCCAATCTTGATGATGTCGCATTGCATCTCATCGTCAAGTACTTTGATTGCCTGAAAGATTTATAGCATTATCAAGTAAAAAAATCAAAGCTAATAATGTAAAAACTATGAAGCATCAAAAAATTAAGTAGAAAGCAAGCACAGATTAAGTACCTGAGGAGCAGGAACACTTCTAGCCAACAACGTAAGAAGGTCCCTAGCTTTCATAATAATGTAAGGATCTCTTGTTTTAAGAGTAGTGGCAACCCACATATAGCCTTCTACCTACATAGAAAAACATATTATGAACATTTAAATTCCAAAGTCTAAACAAGATTTCCCACACAATTGTTACATTTCAATTATATCAAAACTCTGCTCCTATTCGAGAGCACGCACCAAATTGAGTTCACAAGCAATTCCATGCTCCTTGAGCGCCGTCTTAACCCTAGGCCAGGCTTCTTGCAAATACGACTCTACAAAAACACATATAATAGGCTGAAATTGATTTCAGTAAACACGCCTGTAAAAGAATTTAAGAGCAAAAGAGGTACCTCTGTACTGAGGAAAGAGGACTTTGAATTCGCTGGTAGCGAGCATGCCATCAGGATTCCATGACGGATCGAATTTCTCGACTTTCCAGTGGTCAATGGAATCGTTATCCCATGGCTTCGGCTTGTCGTGCTTTCCTTTGTGCTTAGTTTTGGGGATTTCCTGAACATCGACGTCGCCGGCGCGGTCTTCTTCCGACATGCTTTGGTTTAGGTATGGACTGGGCTGCGCTTAATTCGTTACTAGGGTTTTGTTTCTTGAATCCTTCCTTTCTTTATAGATGTTAGAATAATCTGGAATAAGGCCTTCGCTTAATTTTGATTTATTTTCAGAAAATTTGCTTAATAAAAATTATAAGACGATTTAATTGAGTTTAAGTGTCTGTTTATGACCTTAGTTCAATTTCTGACAATGATTTTAAGTTTTATATTATGAAAAAGCAGCTACATTAGGCAGTAAGAAGTACATATTTAAAATCTCTGTTTTAGGAGTTACAATATGTTATTGTTTTGAGTGATTAGCAACAGCTAAATCAATGCTTCCGCTGGGAGAACGTAGCATCTTACTGAGGGCTTAAGCATAGTAGTTCAAACTGGATTTCTTCTTTGCTTGCACTTGAATGATACCCTCATTGAAATCCTCATGCATCACCTATCACATACACAGCATGTCAGCAATTGTGCCACAAATAATAGCAAATATTAAAGCCATATGCGAAAACATATCACATGGGTGTAATAGACTGCTGTTAACTATATAACTACAAACAGCAGTAGTATGATTTCCATACATAAAAAACTGATAAGTTACTTGTTTGATGATAACCCTATAGATTCTAGCCCTTTATAAGGTAGAAGCTAGCTCGTATCCTGAGAATTGTGTTGCTAAAATCTATCATGCTATGAATTGCTGCCACTCTAATACTTAATGTATACCTCAGTAGCATCGCGACGAAGAGCCAACATTCCTGCCTCAACACATACAGCCTTCAACTGCGCTCCATTGAAATCATCAGTTGAGCGGGCAAGCTCCTCAAAATTGACATCTGGGTTTACATTCATTTTCCTGGAGTGAATCTACAAGGGGTACAAGATCAGTTTCATTCATGTCAATAATAGCTATTGCAACAGTTGTGTAAGCAATGAGAGAAGTTAAGACCAATGTCCATGTCTTACCTGCAAAATGCGAGCTCTTGCTTCTTCAGAGGGATGAGGTAACTCAACCTTTCGGTCCAATCGTCCTGAACGCATAAGAGCAGGATCCAGAATATCTGCTCTGTTGGTTGCAGCTATAACCTACACGATAAAACAATCAAGCTCAAAAAAGTCATCAAGTTTCATGATTAGTTAACGTTTACAGCAGTGCAAGGCCTACTTGGAAAAGAAAACAACCTTGCTAAATTTCCTGAAACAGTACCAAGTTTTCTTGAACAGTTATTTTATGCTTTAAAATGAACGGTTTTGAGCCAGAACATCTGAACGACGATTTTCATTTCAATATTTAAATTTTCTACAATCAACGCTATAAAGGTCTGCCAATGGACTTTGACTGCATCTACATTTCATGAGATAGTGAAATCACAGTCATATCATCTTATATTGTACTCCAACTTATAACAGAATCAACAAACAAGGTGCTGAAGAAACCAGGAGATGACTTGGAATCAAGAAAGTTAATCCTCATACCTTGATTCCCTCATCACTGCTGAATCCATCAAGCTGATTTAGTAACTCCAACATAGTTCTCTGCACCTCTCTATCACCACTCACTTCACTGAAAGCATATGCGGCAAAATGATTAATTCAAACTGAATAATTATTACGTGAGATGATACAAGATATGATACGTCACCTATCAAACCGCTTAGTCCCGATTGCATCTATCTCATCAATAAATATGATGCAGGGTGACTTCTCCTTAGCCAGCTGGAAAGCATCGCGTACAAGTTTTGCACCATCTCCAATAAACATCTGTATGCACCATATATAAAATTATGCCCAATTACTAATTTTATCATGCTTGCCTATCACGCATGGTAATTTTTCAAACATATATTTGTATCGAGAACGCAATACACATTTCATTAGGCAAACATACTCCTAAGTAAAGGTGATAGAATTTGAGATGCATGCCCACACACCATAAGTCTTGTTACTGATGCTGGATGGAATGTCGCTTCTATAAAAGATTTAGCAACATCAATTTCTTAGTTCAATAGAAAACTGAAACTGAAGAAAATAAATGGGACTACTTGACTTGTATATTGAGAAAACAGCTCAAAATGTAATCAAACCTCCGAGGTATTTGGAAAGGGGAAACTTAACAAAAGAACAGGGAGAAGATTTTCTATACACCCACAAAAGAGAGGGGAAGTCCAGGAAAATTGTGTAGGTTTAGGTAATAGTTCACGAACCTGAACAAGTTGGGGACCTGCCAGCTTTAGAAAAGTGGCATTTGTTTTGGCCGCACAAGCTCGCGCCATTAATGTTTTTCCAGTTCCAGGTGGTCCATAAAGGAGTACACCTTTAGGAGGTCTAATTCCAAGACTCTGGAACCGTTCTTTGTGTGTCATTGGCAGAACAATAGCCTCGATCAGTTCTTGAATCTGTTGATCCGGTCAGCTCATTTAATAAATGATGCAGAATATCACATTAACAACACACAAACTCTCAAAAAGAAATCCACCTGCTTCTCCAGCCCACCGATGTCATTGTAGTCTTCAGTTGGTTTTTCATCAACTTCCATTGCCTTAACACGGGAGTCGTATTCAGATGGTAGTGTATCCAATATAAGATAGCTGTCCTTGTTCACACCGACCAAGTCACCAGGTTTCAGCTGATCAGGGTCAACAAGCCCAACAACTGGCAAAAAAATCGTCTGTAATGAAAAAAATATTGTCAAACACATGTAAAAAATAATAGCAGGGCAGATATAAACAAGCCAAATGAAGGACCACTAAGCATAACCACAACTAAACAAAGATTATCAATAGGTATTGTTTACTTCATTGGTTGCTGATTAATTCACCTGAGCTATGTTGATGATACCAATACCATTTGATACTAGGTCAAAGCTAGGAAAATAGAATCTAAGAGTTGTTAATAAAATTATTAAATATGATTCTGAATTCCTATTCTTCCTTTGGTGTACGGAAAAATCGGTCTCTTAGCAAGTACAAAGCATTCCTCTTATCATTAAATTCAAACCAATGTTGAATGACAGAGTACTACAAAACCATATCTAAGTACAAGAAAGAAATGTATGCCTGCCGTGTCGAGGTCTTCAAAACAACACATTTCCCTTTCCTTTGTGAATCCAAATCAACATTCGCACCATCTTCCTCCGCATCCTCCTCCGGATTCATCTCCAAAATCTTTCAACCAAACAAAAACAAAAACTTTACATCAAAACTAATAAAAAAACACACATCATAAAATTTTAAAAAGTAAGCATCCCGAAAAACTCAGTCACACCTCAACAATGTTCCCAACTAGATACGGTAGCTGCTTGTTCAACTTAATCTTCTCCTGATTCTCCCTAATCTTCTCCTTGTAACTCTCCAAATCTAAGTTGTTCCTTTGCAGCTCATCCTTCATTCAAGATTCACATACAACAGATCTCAATCAGATATCTACCACACGCTCTACTGAATCGAATACTAAAGTACAATATCTGTAAAATAGTGAGACGGATAGTAGTGACTGACTGACAGACCTTGAGGACGCGAATTTCGTTGTCGAGCAATCGAGAAGCCCTAATGACGTCATCAGTTGAAAGGGAGTTGAGTTGATCGTCCTCGAAGTTGGTGTCCTCGACCATCGCGGAGGCCATCACTGATTGAATTACGGAGGTGTTGTCACTCGGGTGGGTTCGGATCGAAAGTGTTGCGAGTTTGCTGACTTCTGACTTGGAGAAGAATCAATCGGTTGATGTAGTTAATTTTCTAACAAAGGAGTTGGGCCTGGGCTTCAAAGTGAATAATGTTGAGTAAAATTAGAATTGTAGAAATTGATTATTTGAAAGTCCAAGTAAAATTAAAAAGCTACTCCTAAGAAAATGAGAGGAAGTATATCTTGTTATATATATTTTTTAAGGAAAACAGTGTACATGTTTCAAAAAAGCTATTTCAAAAAAAGCTATTTCAAACGCTGAACTCAGTATCCAGATATGCATACACAATTTCCCCAAGGCAAGGAACCAAAAAAACAGAGCTGCATTAATATCAAAACCTTCTCCCGGCATTTGTTTAGAGCTGCATTAATACCAAAACCACAAATGCCAATAGTACTGAGGCGATGACGGCCAGACCATTTCTGTGACCATCACTCATTGGTAAGAATGTAGGCAGGGAGCATTCTTCCCCATTGAAATATACCTTGGAGGGGAATCCGTCTCCCAATGGAACATTGATTCCAGGAGTTTCCTTCTTCGTGAATGACAAAACAGATTGTTGCTTACCAGGTATTCTCGGATCCGTTAGAGGTTTAGCACCATCTGATTCAGCCACGAGATACTCGAAGTCTTTAAGCCCCTGCATGAAAATGGTGTTGTTGAGGTCCGTAAGTGTGGTTCCGTTGAATGAATAAACTTTCTCAAATCCCAGAGCGGCTTTGTCCATTTGAACAGCAGCAAACCAATCACCGTAGCTCTCCTCTTCCCAGTTAAAAAGGGTAATCCTTGCACTCCATCCTTTGGTGTAGTCAGATAGTACGTGCCAATTGAGAGTGACTCCACAGTTATCTCCACATGGCATTGGGCTTGGTACATTATAATGTTTCAGCGCTGCCCAAGCTAATGCTTTTGCAGTTCGATTTTCAAATGGGACGAGTAAAGCCTCAGGAGGGAGCAGCATTGCGGGAGTTGTACTGCTGCAAGTATTGGAGGTGCTGCTAGGACAACCACACGCACATGTATTACAAGGGACAACTGAATCATTGTAATACGCTGAGAACGATACACAGCACTTGGGGCTTGCTGCTTTGGCTTGCGTAATGTTGCACACAACTTGCCAGCTAGCAACTGCAGATGTATCAGCTAGTTGCCCACTCGGATGGGGGAAAGAGTTGGACTCACTCTAATAGGTGGTCCACACTTATAATCAGGGTTCAGTCTGCCTTTGATTCCCCAATTCTGTGGAGGAGTGAGTGCTGAACGATTGTCATCCGGTGGCATTTTGAAAACATTAATCAGAAATGCTGACCTAGATTTGCTTGGATCCATTTGTGGCGGAAGAATCGTTCCATTTCTGCAACAAAATGGTACAAACCCAAGGGCTGTGTCATTTGTCTTATCCAGCGGCAAGTCAACTATAGTTGGCCTCCTCCGACAGTTGAGCGCGGTAGAGAAATCAAAATTCTTGTAGTACTGTCCCTGCTTGCCAAATATACATTCGTTTGTATCAATCTCATCAGGATAAGCTCCTTTCATACCAACTATAAATTCATCCCTCATCCAGTCCCAGCTCAACTCCCAGTTATCCAGACGCCCCAGAGGATTATGGTTAGCAATGGTAACCTGTGCCCAGTAACTAGACTCATATGTTTGGTAATATCAAGCATTATTGTCAGATCACCAGTCTTACGGGGAGTAAACCCATCCTCCAGTGTCTCATTGACCTTGAAGCTGAGATCTCTAGTGCAACAGACATACATCTGATATTTTCCTGCACAGAACATGAAACCACGTCAAAGGAATCAAAATTATTGAACAACACCTTAACTTATAAAAATATCCATCTTAGTATGAAAAAGTCAACCCACCAAATTAAGTAAAATCAATCAAGCCTGGCATCATTTCACAAATCATCAAAAATGAGCATGCCCGTCCATTTTCGTTATACTATTACAAAATGTATCACATAAAGAACATGCAACCACGTTCGTGAAACAACGACTATCCAAAAACACCATGATCTAAAATCATCTCCGCCTTAATATGAGAACATCAACTCATTGCATCAAGAAATAAATTCAGGCACTCTTCACTTAACGCATCTCAAATCTGAATGACACAACTTTTCTTTAACATATTTCCTTAATCCACTCTATATACAAAAAATGCATGATTTTCTGACGGAAACAAACTGCTTCAAGTTCTTCGCAAATTAGAAATGTACGACAATACTTCCATTTCATATCGAGCTTAGATCATATCCTATATCATCTAATTCAGGTTGATAAACACGATTCATATCTCAAGTCAACCAATAATCAATAAAAAAGTGTTCAAACAATCGAATCTTACCATTCATAGTCGGACTAGGGCAGATGTATCCATCATTCTCCAATGTAATATTCCCAGGCATAGGAACAGCAGGTGGCTTAACACCAAACTGCGTTCCAACCAACTTAATCTCAGCCTGCATCTGCTCCAAATCCCCTGCCGTCTCAATCGCCGTTTTCAAATCAGTTTTCGGAAAGCCAGAGAAGCTCGTTCCGTTAGATACATTAGCAGGCAACGTAGTTCCATCAGTCAAAACGGCGTCGGATGCTTCGACGAGGAATTCGCGATGACGAAACTTGACGAAGACGGACCAAGAGATGAGATCGATTAAATCGTTGTTGAGAACAGTGAGGATCGAGTCGAACCGGTAAGGTTGATTTGATGGATCGGTTTTAGAGAGGTCTGGTGCGATTTTGGTGGTTTTGATGTGTGTGTAAGTTAATACGACGCCGTTGCAGGGAGGTGGAGATGGAGCTGGGGCTTCGGGGGTTTGTGAAGATGCGAATCGAGTTGTTGTTGTTGATGTTAGGAGGAGGAGGATTAGGAATGTGAGCATGATTTTTTTAGAGGAGATGAGAGCGGAGGGAGGCGTGGAAGAGGGAAGCTCAGGTTGCTGGTTTCATTTGAAATTGAAATGAGAGAATTTACATTGTTTCTATTTTTCTTTTGAAAAAGATTAACATCTTAGCGATTTTTTTATTCATTAAAGATGATTTAATATCACAATTACCGAGATAAGAAATGAAAAAACTTTGAATATTAATTTTTTAAATGGTGCTGAAAATTTATGGTTTTGATGTAGTCTGCATTTATACAGTATTTTTAGTCTTGTTGGATGGATTAATTAGCAATTTTTGTAACAATGTAGCCATTTCGGGTGCTGCAAATGAGTGCTAATTAGTAATTAACAGCCTTAGGAGCGCTAAGTATAAGTGTTAATAATAATAATAGTAATTTGAGGACGTGAAGAGATGTTGCATAAAAGATGTTATAAATAAAAATGAGTCAAACAACGATAATTAATACTACTTACTTGAGAGCTGGATCGAGATATATATTTAATTTGAATTGTTTTTGGTGATACAGGGCCCCACCGTCAGTTTTCGTAAATTCAAAAGTTTAAAACAGCCGAAATGGGCCAACAAGGAAACCAGAAGATTTATGGGCTGCAATATGAGTGCTGCATTGGCCTGCTATCCATTACAAAAGAGACACCCAGTGTATCATCCAGCATAATAACATTCTCAGCATCACCAACCATTCCACTAACAACCTTTCCAGCAAACCACAGGTTCTTGCATTGTAAATGTATAATAGACAAATGTGTTTTCGATTGAGAAATGTAGATTATTAAACTTCGTACATTACACTTGCCTGCCCCAAACATGCCATTTCCACCTAATGCAAGACACTACTTCATCCAAGCTGGCACTCGAAGAAACACTTTCCAAAACTGAGCACTCACTAAAAGCTTAACATTCTAAATATATAAATCCCCTGCCAAACAAGCAAGCTACAACAGCCACAGATTCCCCTTCTGTATTCAAGATGATAGGATGCCATATGATAGAGCCATCAATAGAATCGCTGCCCGTTCTTCTTCACCAAAATCAGAACCAGATGAGTCAGCCTCGTCGTTTGAAGTTCCAATAGGTGCATCTCCATTCAATACCATCTTAATTCTTTTCACCATATTATGCATATCATTTTTGTCAGCCTCTTCTTTTTCACTGCTCTTGCATTCTTCTTTGTCACTGCTCTTGCATTCATCTTTGTCACTGCTCTTGCATTCATCTTTCTCAATACTCTTGCTGCTCACTGTATTAGCAGCATCCTCATTCTTTGGCTTCTTGTTTTCCTTGCTTATACTTCCACTTGGTCGCCTCTTCTTCCTGCTCTTAATCCCACAAGCATTGCACAATGTCTGATCCATTCAAATCAAAAGTCACAATTTAGACTTCAAATTCTAATACACACATAATATATCAAAAAAAGAATTTACAATCCATTCCAAAAATAAAAACTTGAAAACTACTGTACTTAATTAGCTCATATATTATACAAGTATTGCAAACAGCTCCATCCTGATCAAACACTCTTACGCATAGAGCAAATCATATACATAATTCAAAATAGAATCTTGAAACCTACTTACTATAGATATTCCTATAAGAGACCAACAAATTAAAACCATTTATAGATATTCATAAGATCAACTCATATTAAAACAGCTACAAACCTTAGGGCCAGCAGGACCACTACGCCACAAAGGAGTCTTGGATGTGCCACAATCAACACATGTCTTCTTTAGTTGGCTCTCACTTTCAGACGTACACCTCCTCATCCTCATATCACCCGAACCAGATCCCTATCACATCAAAACAACAACAATCAACACAGATCAAACATCAAACCCTAATCAATTAAAACAACAACACTACAGATCAATACCAGAATCACTCACCTTATCACTCAAATACACCATCTCTACTGCTATAGTAACCACGATCGCAGATCCGAGTAACAAATCGAGCACTAAACCACCAGATCGCTGAAAAGAGCCGATTCGAAGCCGAAGCAGCAGTTGTACAGCGCCGATCCAGTCACAGAAAGCGCCGATTGACGATTCAGGAAGCGTCGGTAGCAGATCTGGTACAAATCAGTCGACGGACGAAAACGCGCGGCGATCAGGAGTGGGAGGCGCGGAGATTGAGAAAAAAGCGGACTAGAGGATTCGAGAATGAGAGGGAAAATAGAAGGAAAAGTTTTTATATATAGGATGGAGACGGCTGTAGAAACCCTAGCTGTCGAAATGCATGTAAATGACGGATATACCCTTTAGGGATATTTTTGCTTGCGCGCCAAATGTTGTTTTATTGTATAGTGGAAATTAATGGGCGGGAGATGAGAGGTTTAATTGCTGTCATTAAAATCCAAATTGAATAGATTGTGTTATGTAATTGAATATTTATTGCAGAGATTAAGATTAATTTGATGATTGTGATTAAATTAATTTTTAATTAAATTTAAAAAGTTGGAATTTTTGTGAAAAAAATAAGGGGAGGTTAGATTTGTAAGTTATTTTGAGTTCTTCTATTAGATTATTAATAATCAACGATTGAAACTATATCTTACTGTCTCACGAAAAGAAATGTGGTCCTTCTTGTTTTTTTCGATTAACCATAAACCGAACCTTTAATTTTTATTAATTTAAACACTTTATCAATTTTAAATTTAATAGATTATATTCAAATCCTACGTTTGTTTTTTGGGAGTAAAATGGCGCTCATCACATGATTATACAAAACTAGACTCCTTACTACTAAACCTATCAGATACTCGGCCAAAGAAGCATGATGATGACTTCTCCCTCCGATCTCCGACCTCTCCATCGGCATTACCACATCCCCACCACTCCTATCCGGTGAGGCATACAACAAAGCAGCTTCCATCACGCGCCTACGCACATTCTCCTGATGCTGGCAAGCCTTTTGTATACGTAATGCTGTTAAGTATAGTCCTGTGGCTAGAAAAACTGTGGTCAGTCCGATCACACCAGCTGATGCGAATAGGCCTTCGTGTATCATTAAGCAGTTTGTGTTTGGAATTTTCCATTTTGTTAGGTGACTTGATTCTACCATGATTCCAGTTAGTAAAAGGATTTGGACCACTGCAAAGCAAATCCTAGAAAACATTTTTTGAATATTAATTTCTTCGAATTGAAATCGAACAGATGACCGAAGGATCAAAAAGGGACTTTTAGTTTAGGCAAAAGGATTAATACCAAGTGGATATGAAGAAGAATGCAGCTTGCCAAGTGAGGGATTTGGAGGAAGGAGAGTCAGGATCCCAAGCCAGTAATGCTGAGTCTGGTGTATTGCTGACAACAATCAACATATAGACATGCACTGCTGCCATTGCTGTGGCTAATGTTAGAAAAGCGCTGGCCGTAAAAATGAGTGGTGTTTCTCCGCTACCGCTGTAAATGCACTGGTTAGTTTGTTCCTCCCCTTTTGTACCACTGCCACTGCTCTCCCATATTACCTGCCATTTTGTATAAATTTTAGTTACCAAGTTATATCACTTGGTGGAAATTATAGAATTTTGATTTCAGTCAGGTGAGTTGAGAATTCAAAATACCTCAGAACGACTGGCCTCAGCGAGCAAACAGAAAATGAAGCAAAGGAAACCACAGATGATTGCAAATACCATGAGAAAAACTCCAGTCTTGCTACCAAGATCGGAGCTTTTACGCCCTGGAGCGAGATCAGCATGAGTGACAGCCATTTCTTTTTTTGCTAAAACCAACAGAGGGAAAACCGGCTAGGAACAAAGAAAATAAGACGAGTTTTGAGCAAATGAATCCATAGAAAATGTATATTAGCAAAGAATTGCTTGAGCCAAAGGTTGCTTAAAGGCCAAAGATTCCTTTTTAAGCTCAGCTTTTGATTAATGTATTCACACCCAAGAATAAAATTTGGAACATAAAGATGCGTAATCCTAGAATGCCGTATGCTTATGCCTTCCTGATATTAGAAGAGATTTATGGATGCTTCTAAAGGCTACCTTTTTAAGGTTCTAACATCTCCTGATGAATTTTAGAAAGGTAATGGAAAAATGTAGTATGCGTTTACATTTGCGGGTTTTTCAGCGAACATTCTGGGGCAAATGACTATACTTATACACAATGATTGTTTTGTAAAAAGTTATTTTCTTGATATCAAATTTATTGCGGATCATTTTACTGTAACCTTGAGAGAAACATAAGGTAACCAAGGAAATGAGCTTACGGAAACGAAGCAGAGAGTACTTTTGATTCTCACTATTTGGTTTTGATCTAGATAATATATGATCCAGTTGCTGAGATCGTCTTGTAAGTGTTATTCATATATCATATATGAAGTAATGCACCTTGGTAATTTCCGGAGGAACGTCACAAGTCAGTATGAATTTTTCTTCATAGTATCAAATTCCATTATTATCATTCCAGAGCCAGGTCAGTATCTCATCTTCCCCACTCTCCAGCTTTCTCTGATTATCCATGCAGGGCCAACCAACCCACTCATCATATACCGAAGGAGGTGCTCCAGTGTACCAATCTTTGACATCTACGCTTCGAAATTCCTCCAAACCCGTTGATTCGTGTTCTAGGCCTTCCCAAGTGCCAAGCATAGCTGACCCTATGCTTTCTTCATTACTGCACAGAACTTTCGAAGAATCAACACAAAAAAAATCCTCATTTGTTATTTCCTGTTGTTCTGTAACAGATTGCATTGACTTGACTCTTCCTATAGGTTCGAGAAAACTCTCGTGCATCGTTTCTTCTTTTTTCTTCATAACTGACTTGCCATTTTTAACTTCTTGACTGCAGTCACTATGTGCGCTAACGAGACTCTCTAGGGACTTATTCGTCTCCGGATTGGTGTTAAAGTCCTGGAACTTCCTGTTCAAATGGGAGTTCCAGTAGTTCTTTATCTCGTTGTCCGTCCTGCCAGGTAAATGACCAGCTATCAAAGACCACCTGAAACATAAAAGCATCCATAAATTCCCATTTCATCAACTTTGACCCTTATTTATACACAATGTCAATCATTACCTATTACCCATAGAAGCATGCAAGCCCATAATGATCTCCTCCTCTTGAGCTGTAAAATTTCCTCTCTTCAAGTCAGGTCTCAAGTAATTGATCCATCTCAATCTACAGCTCTTTCCGCACCTCCGCAACCCTTCCACACACGAAAAAATGAAAATACTTCCATCAGAAATCCCTACTAAGAATGTTGCAATTTTTTTCTAGCAACTAGGAGATTAATTACCTGCATATCTAGGAACTGATCTCCAACCCCCTTCGCCGTTAGCTTGAATGTACTTACTCAAAACCTCATCTTCCTCGGCTGTCCATCTCCCCCTCTTCAGTCCCACTTTCTCACAACATGGTGTCCTCCCCATAACTTCAATTAGGCCGGGCTCGGACTGAGCTGAAAAGTAAAACTTGGAGAAGGAAGAGCAGCTGAATATGAGTGAATTATTATGAGGATATTTTAAGGGTACTCTTTGCATGATCCATTTATATAAATAACAAGTGCATTTTTATCTCAGTGTCATGTGGTTTTAATATTCATCTAAAGAGGGACAGTACAATGCGCGGCGTGGTCCATTACTAGGCCATCGGAAATTTAAGGCTGAAGCTGTGGGTACCCCTGTAACTGACTTCCTTAATAAACATAGTAAATGTACATGTAACTTGTAAGTATTCTTTCATAAAATGATTTTCAGAAGTGTTTTTTAGATGCACCGAAGCCATTTGGGGTTCGGAACTAAGATACGAAGAGATACAAGCCTCTGAGATTCTGCAGACTTTTTCGGATGTGCTTGTGATGTTCTTTTTTACATTACCAAATTACTACTCCCTCTGTCCCACTAAGTTTGTCCACTTTCCTTTTTTAGCGTCCCCTAATATTTGTCCACTTTCCTTTATTCTCCACCACACATTCTACTTTTTCACTCATTTACTTATTATTCATTATTCTCAATCACACATGTTATACCTTCTTTCTATCTTAATTTGCGTGCAAATTGTACTTTTGGACAAACTCACCGGGACAGAGGGAGTAGGAAATACCAATACATTCATTTTGATTTTGGAAGACTGATATCAAGTGAGTAACGCACACTTGTAGAGAAGTTTTTAAGGCCCGACTAGAGGTGCCAAACTCCGAACAAGAAAGTCATTTTCGACAAGCCGACGTCCTTAAAGTCGAATTCCTCTCATTAAAACAAGATTTATTGTCAGTTATCCGCTTACATCATTCAACAGACCATACCATTCGATATTTTGAATTTTTGATCCCTCTCATGCAACTCTACATTTAAAAAAACTTCAGCTTGACGTTAAAAAGACTTGTTGAATTATGATCATTACCAAACCCTCAAACAGCTACGTTATGATTCGGCTGCTCTATCGATAGTCCTTCAATTCACTCGAAACCGTCCAGTCCTTCGCATTAATACCTTCTGCACAGTGCACACTCTTGTTGCAGATGTATCTACAGCCTGTGTCAAGCACTCAAGCTCGCATTTTTATCAACTCTTATACAAAATTTTAACAGCTATTTCTTACAGTATCGTATCAAACACCAGATGATCCTTCAGAAAAATATATGAGCCAAATTCCAATGATGTTTCAGATACTGAAAGTGTTGTGAAAACTGAAGACAGTTTCATATGTTTTTAAAAGGACAAGAGATTAAAGTAGGAGATAATAAAACAAATGAAATGTGGGACCACAAAACTCACCAACAATAATAAATAAATAAATATTAATTACTTGGCAGAGAAGAGAACAACACTACATGCAATTTCAAGTCAACTCTTTGACCGTTTTCTTATTACGTACTTTCTTTTCACCTGATGGTAATTAATTATTAATTAATTTAATATAAACAATTCAAATCGGATATCGACTTCATCTTAATTCTCATAATTTCATAATCTGATTCGCTCCACATTTCCATTATCGACTCCGAGCGGAGGTTTTGAGCTTTGACCGACGACGGCGGAAGAGTGGAGGAGGAGGAGGACTATGGATTCTGTGTTGCTTGCTGCTTCCGAGATTCATGGATTCCGCACCATGGCTGGTATTTAGACCCTTGTCTTCCTGCTTACTCGTTTCTTGTACTTGCTTCCGTTACTTTTGCGGTTACGGACTGCTACGGTTTACTGTTTCTGTTCAATTTTGTTATTAAATGGGTTATGGAAGAGTGGTTTGGTAGAGCTTGAATTGAGAAAAGGAAGGAAGATTGATGTATTTTGGTGGTTTTATTAAGTTGGAGCTGAAGTCTGTTATGATATTGATTGTGTGATTTTGAATTATTATAATATTATTGTCTGAATGCTAGATTTGGATGTTGCGAATATGTTGGAGGAAGCTGGATCGAGGTGGCTAGGCCGAACGAGATTCATGCATTGCTTTGCAACTATGAGTATTTTAACATTCTTGTCAAGCCATTGAACTTGCCCAAAAGTAAGCACACTTCTATTTATGTTTGGACTCACCGTAATATGCTACATTTCACTGTTAACATATACTTGTATTTTCTTATGTATATATCAAGTATTGAATTATGTAATCTGGCCAGGTGGCACGGTTGTTCTTTACGACCGTAAAATGCTCAGGAATTTCAGGAGAGATGGTTATAACTGGAAGAAGAAAATCGATGGAAAGACCATTAAGGAGGCTCACGAGCACCTAAAAGTGAGACTTGCAGCATGATTCATAATCTGTAGTTCCCCGACCCAAATTGGGCACCTTCAGTGAGAGAATAAAGGATCCATCATAAATTTTCTTTTGGTCTGCAAAATCTGTAATTATATAATTATTGTTTTTGACAGGTTGGCAACGAAGAAAGAATTCATGTTTACTATGCTCATGGACTTGAAAGTTCGACATTTGTTCGGCGCTGTTATTGGCTGCTTAACAAGTCAGTGATATCTAAGACTAGCCTGACAACATATTTCGCTTGTCTTTATTTGATTGCGATTTTTTAAATCTATTTACTTCCAATGTAGGAGCTTTGAACACATTGTTCTTGTTCATTACCGAGAGACGCGTGTGGTTAGTTATAAGCTAGCACATTCTTAGTGACATTATTCAAATTCTACTAGTTACAAGTACTCCATTAAATTATCAATGTTTTGTCACGGTATTACAATTTCAGGCTGCTCCAGAGACACCCATGTATTCCAACAGTAGCTCAAGAAACTCAGGTGTATTTGTTCATCAGAGTGTCTCAGACAGAACTGATTCAGTCCATATCCAGTCACAATATACTGGCCAGAATTTGTATTCAGGTGATCAACGAAAACAATCTTAAAACAGGGTGATATAGTACTCTCAAATGTACAGAGTGATATAGGTCTCTCTAATGAAATGCATTTTCCTGGTAAATTGTTAGCCTGTAGTGGTGGAAACTCTTTTCTTATTTACATCAATGTTTTTACTTAGTTATATCCGCTGATTGTGCTGATAAGTCATATAACTCATTACAGTCTGGTTCTGGATTATAATTACATAAAGGAAGCCATCACTTCTGGTTACATCGCACCATGTAAAATGTTCAATCTAATTTCTTTTAAAACATTGACAGAACTAAAAGAAAGCAGCATAAAGCATCTTCAAGAACAAAAGCTACATGAGATCAATACTCTTGAATGGGATGAACTTTTGGTGATTGATGATCCTGCCAGTTCCATCGCACTGAAAGAAGGTAACGAGTTTGATATTTGGTTTGGTCTATGAAATATAAAGTTTTACGGGAATTCGTAATATTTTTGTTTAAGGACTTAAACTTGCAGGTGATCAAACTTCCAGTCAACGGAGTAAGAGCATTCACGATAAGGTGAGTAATTACAGTTGACAATTTCTATATCATGCTCCCTTTTAATTGCTTTTGATAAATAGGATTTGTTCGTTGTGGAAGTCAACGAGTTTCTAAAAACCCTCTCAGATTGGTTCCATCAATTATTGAAGTGCCGAATAAAGAACTTTTACAGAAGGCTGATGTGTGTTGCCATTTGATGCAATGATATGGCTGACTTAGTTAGACTTTTCTCTGATTTAGACAAGTTCTGCTATATCTTCATTATCATTGGCATAGAAATACACCCAAATGATTTTCAGATTAGACTTTACATTCACTATTCTTACTGTAGGCGTTTACTAGTCAGTTGGTTTAACGGCTTTCACAATAACATGTCCTGTTTATTGTCTCAAATTTGTTACTAAGCTTAACGCTTTTGATTTCAGTATGTAATTTTTTGTCCAATTGCACTCTTGTGTTGGGTGAATGCATTGCATTGTTTACTTGTAGTTTTGTGGAATACTTAAACTTACACGGAGTTAAATCTTCTGCTTATTCTTTGTCTCTCCATTTCATTTATTACTAGGGGTTTATCCTTTGTTCTCTTCCGACTGTTTTGGTCATTTATTTTGAGCAGAGCCTTATCTTAGTCATAAATGAGTTTACCTCTATAGGCTTGATTGGACTTCTTAACATCTCTCATCTTTTCAGAGAGCATCTCTTCCGCTCATCAAACTGCCTTCGGAATTAGATCATTACTTGGACTATGGTAGTCACAATGCTGATGCTGAAGCTCATAATGAAGCGGGGTTCCAGAGTATTTGTGGTCAATTAGACTCTAATATAGTGGGGAGGACGTATGGCTCAGTCGATTCCTCTACTCTTGTTTACAAAGGAAGTCTTCAAAATCAGGACAGTTTTGGTAGATGGATGAATGACATTGGTGGTCGGTCTCCCGAAGCAGCTGAAAATTCAATATTGGAGGACTCATTGTCTCCAAATCCTGCTCCTTCGGGTTTGTCAGTCATGGGGCATTCACCTTCGTCCTTTCCTGATCAAATGTTTACCATTACAGATATATCACCTGGATGGGCTTTCTCAACCGAGAACACAAAGGTTATTAACTTTCTTTTATAAATGAGACAAAAGTGAAAATAAGTTGTTGCTCATTGCTCTGGTTTGTCTTCTTGATGATTCACACGAAAACCTTACCAACCTGATTTGGATGTGAATCTTGCATGGTCACTTACACTAGAGACCCCACTTGGTAGTTTTGTTTACGTTATATTTGAAATGTGATTTTTAGCTAAATTATATTGAAGGAAAGCTTAGTCACTGAAAATTGAGGGTTAGTAAGATCTCTTAGATGTTGCGTAAGAGATTGTTACTGTTGATACTCTTATCATCATCATCTTGTTAGCAATGAAAATTATCAATTTGCCCATATATCATTACTAGTGTCGGTATCATAATAATAGTTAGTGATATTAAATCTAAGGCTTAAGTTCTCATAGCTCACTCTTGCTGTTGCAAACATTAACTGTTTCCATTGTGAGTTGGGAAAGTGATAACTGATAGCTGTCGAGTGTTGTTCATGACTCTTATACATCTGTGTTGAATTGAAATCTCATCATAGGAACAAAGAAAAAGATGCACGTGAACTAGAGCAGCCTTTAAAATATTGATTTTTTTGTCAATAGCTTCATCATTCAGTACTTTATTGTCATTGTTGAAGTTTCCATAGATGATTGTTACATGATATATTCAAGGGACTTCACATGGGTTTTGTGAAAGGATTATTGTGACCTATCAAAGTAGATTAAACTGGTGATGGTACTTAGATATCTTTTACAGATTTATTCTTATGCTTAACATTCATTTTTGATAGTTTTGTTCACCTCATGTCCTGCGTATTTATATAAATTAACACAGTGTTAGTATATATATAGTTTTTCCTTTGATTAACAACATCCATATTGTTGATCAGTTATATTGATATCATACCCTGATTTAATAAGGCATTGACTGGATTCATTTTGCAGATATTGATAACTGGGGTTTTCGACAAAGAATATGCACATCTAGCAAACTCCAATATACTTTTTGTGTGTGGTGATGCATATATTTCTGCAGAAGTTATTCAAGTTGGCGTCTTTCGCTGCTTTATACCACCGCATAAACCTGGATCCGTGAGTATTTATTTGAGCCTAGATGGTTTACAACCAATAAGCCAGGTTCTGATGTTTGAATACCGGTCTTCAATGTCGGCTGCGACACTAGTGTCTTCTGAACACATCCATAATTGGGTGGAATTCCAAATTAAGATCAGGCTTGCTCATTTAATTTTTTCCAAACCAAATGGCTTGGACATCCTATCATCAAAACTATCTGCGAATTCTGTTAAAGAAGCCAAAAAATTTGCTATGAAGACCTCTCACATCATTAACAGATGGGCTTATCTCATTGAGTCAGTTGAAGAGAAAAAAACATCATTTCCAGAGGCTCAAGATGACCTCCTTGAGGTTGCTTTGAGGAGCGGACTTCGAGACTGGTTGTTAGAAAGCATAATTCTGGGCAATAAAATTGCTGATCTTGACGGTGAGGGCTTGGGAGTTCTCCACATGTGTTCTATGCTGGACTATACGTGGGCTGTTTATCTATATTCAAAGTCTGGCTTCTCTTTGGATTTCCGTGACAAAAATGGATGGACAGCTCTCCATTGGGCTGCATATTACGGAAGGTATGCCACTTGGTTGATCACAAATACATGTAGACAGCCTGTCTAAATAAAGTCTCACTTATAACTAGCTATGTATTTACCATTGTCCTAGATTGCCTAGTCATATTGGTTGCTATGATGAAAATGTTTTAGAATTCACATTGAAAGATCTGAAGGTTTTGGTCGCCATTTATAGCCTGATGGATTGTAACACAGAAGGCTTCTTGTTAGGAACTAGGTACCATAACTCGCTTGGGGATGAAACAAATTCCTTCTTACTGGCCATTTGCATTGAGATCTTATTTAACTTGTTACAAGACTGAATCAGCCTCAGTACCCTAGCTTGTAATAACTAATAATGTGTACACAGGGGTTAGCGGTTTTCTAACTGGTCAATTGGTTCTTATATATTTCAACTGACTGGATCTCTATACTTCAAGCTATAATCTAAAGTTTAAATGGTTCAATTTTTGTTATGTTAAATACAATATGATTTATTGATGTTTTTTCATGTAAATTTTTTATTACATTGCAGGGAGAAAATGACTGCAGCTCTTTTGTCTGCTGGAGCGAAGCCAAATTTAGTCACTGATCCTTCACTGGAAAACCCTGGTGGCTGCACAGCAGCTGATCTTGCATCTAAACAAGGATACGAAGGCTTGGCAGCGTATCTTGCAGAAAAGGGCTTGGTAGAGCATTTTAATGATATGTCAACTGCTGGTAATGTCAGTGGTTCACTTCAAACATACACTACTGATCTAGCAGAAACAAGCGCCCAAAATGAGGAAGAGTATTATCTGAAGGAGACACTGGCAGCATACCGAACAGCTGCTGATGCAGCAGCACGTATACAAACTGCCATGAGAGAGCATGCTCTTAAGGTAAGAGCCAAAGCAATTGAAGTTGCCAGTCCTGAGGATGAGGCGAAGGCTATTGTAGCAGCCATGAAAATTCAACATGCTTTTCGTAATTATGAGACAAAGAAAAAGATAGTTGCTGCTGGCAGAATTCAACAGAGATTCCTAACATGGAAGATCCGAAAAGACTTCCTTCAAAAGCGACGTCAAACTATCAAAATTCAGGTGACTTATTCATTTTTCCTGTTGAGTGCTGACTGTATTGTTAAAGCCATCAAGCACTTAAGTAATGCTATCTTAGTTTTTAGCATGGTTAAAATATCTGGCAGTAGTCTTGATAGCAAACCTTGATTGTATGTTTAAAGGGTATTGCATGAAAATTACTACTTCACATGTGTGCATCCGCACTGCAGGCTGCATTCCGAGGCTACCAAGTACGAAGGCAGTACCGCAAAATTTTGTGGTCAGTTGGGGTTCTTGAGAAAGCAATTATTCGTTGGAGGTTGAAGAGAAAAGGCTTGAGAGGTCTCCAAATAGAAACTGATAGTATACAAGGACAAGAGCTGAACACACAAGAAGATTACTTTGAGACAGGCCGAAAGCAGGCTGAAGAACGTGTTGAGAGATCAGTGATCAAGGTTCAAGCAATGTTCCGCTCAAAGAAAGCACAGCAAGAATACCTACAGATGAAATTCTCCCACAATCAAGCAAAGGTGATGTGTTTTTGCTTCTTTTTCCTTGCTTTAGTTTTTTTTTCAATGCTGGGGGGTGTATATAAAATGGAACTAACATGAACTTGCCGTCTGTGATGCCATATCTTTCAGCTTGAATACGAAGAAGAATCAATGGACCTAGAAATGTACACAGGCGGCTGAACTCAGATGAAACTATCTATGTATCCAATATGGTGCCTGGCGATTGATTAATCTCTGTAATTGTAAGTATTATTATTGTTTCTGGATCTAACCAGGGAATGACAGCTTATACTTATGGTTCTGTCAGGAAAATTTATTTTTGAACCATATATTAAATTTGCAAAATATACGGAGTGCAGAAAGATCTTGAAGTCGTAGTTGGGCCGTTTGGCAAGGCTTAACAATAGAGTCTCGGCCCAAATGGCTCGATCGTCGTCGTCTTTAGGGTTTGCTTCTTTCTTTAGTACCCAGCTATTAGCAGCAGTTCGTCGTCGAATCGTCTTCTTCAGCAAATCCGCCGCTTTTGACTTCCGGTAAGCTGCCGCAACACTCACTCAGTCTTACTTCAATCTCTCTTATACGTTTTCGATTAGATTCAATCGCAATTGCGTGTATCTGATTGTGTTATTTCTCGTTGTATATAGAAATGGCCAAGTCAAAGAATCACACTGCCCACAACCAGTCCCACAAGGCTCATCGTAACGGAATCAAGAAGCCCAGGAGACACCGCAACGCCTCCACCAAAGGGGTACTCACTTGCACTTCACCACAATTCTTCATCTCATTTATTTCAGCTTTAATGCTTACTTTCTTTTATTGATTGAAATCTTGTGTTGATCTTATATGTTATGTAGATGGACCCTAAGTTCTTGAGGAACCAGAGGTATGCCAGGAAGCACAACAACAAGGTTGATGAAGGATCTGCTGCTGAGGAATAGAGCAAAAACACTTTCGCTATCCCTGAGCTACAATGTTTGAGTTTTATCTCTGCTTGATGCCCATTTAATCTGTCTTTCAAAACATTTTCTAGGAGACTTTATGTCTTTGTGTTGAATTTTCTTATTAAAAGCAGTTTTTTTCTTCATGTTAGAAACTGTTATTCTAATTTCAGTCGTGTTATTTATTTATTGCATTTTGGTTCTTGTGTTCTTATTAGTATTACTCTCGTAGTGTTTGTTGATCCTAGCATTATGTAGTCCTATTGATCATATGTTTTTTAGTTCAGTTGGACTTTCTGTTAGCCTTCAGCGCTTTGGGTTTTACTATCCTAAATTTGATAGTTTCAAGTATTAGCTAGATTGGCATGGGAATTTAGTTTATGTTATGGTGGTCATCCTTTTGTCGATTCGGTACTTTGATGATGAAGTTGCTAAACTTTGTAATGTGAACACAAATGTGGTTTTATGAGATTTAATGTGATAGATGATTAAGTAGCCTACAGTTTATCTGAGTTGGATGTTGCTTTTTTGCATAGCATTCTTGTTGTTGGTTTGGAAAAAAGATTTGTATCCATATTCTATAAGTCAGTTCGTAGGAGCACATTGGCTATGCAATAGCAGTAAGTCAGTTCGTAGGAGCACATTGGATATGCAATAGCAATAAGTCAGTTCGTAGGAGCACATTGGCTATGCAATAGCACTGCATTTGGTCAATATCTTATGATATTTCTTTGCAAATCTCTATATTTAATGAATGCACAGATATATGGAAGCTGCAATTCTTTCGTTGTGTTCCATGTTTGACTGTTCTTTCCTCTGTAGTCACTGAAACCAGTGCTGTGCTGGTCTCAGGGGCGGCTCAACCCATGAGGCAAAGAGGCACACGCCTCAGGCCACCAAATTTTTTAAGATATCTAGTGATAAAAAAATATGAAAAAGGCCACAAATTTTAGAGGAAAAGGCCACAAATGATTGGAAGGAAAAATAATATTAGTAAAAAGTTTCAAAGAAATATATTATAATGCATAAAAAATTAAAATAGTCATCTAAAATCTAATATAAATATTATAAAAAGATGTCAAAAAAAATTGCGCCTCAGGCCACCGAATTAGTTGAGCCGCCCCTGGCTGGTCCTGACTGTACCCATATATCCCCAACGTCAATGAGTCGTGTCAAAAGCATAACAATCTACTTCAGCTTCATCCATTCGTAAAATAACTCTAATTATACCATGTGGCGTATGTACCTATAAAAGACCAAATTACCCCCGAATCCAAAATACATCACGACTCTCTCTCTTCGACTTCTGCCCAATCGGAGAAGGAAGAGAGTAAAGTGGGAATCGGGCTTGGGCGCCAGCGTAGATTCCCTTGGACGTTCACGTAAATGACTGATTAGGGCTTTACATACACCCCTTCAAATCGAATCGCCTCTTTCCTTTCCCGACTAATTCTTCAGCTCTTCGAAGCCCTATTTTCCTCAATTTTATAGTATCGAATCTTCGCTTGCCGCGGAGTGGTTCGTAGAGATCAGTAGTGATGGGCGCGCAGGAGAAGCCACCTGCTGCTACTAGTTCGATGCAGGTGAATTTTTGTATTTTTTTGCTATTTTCATTGCCCTAGAATTGAGTACTGTTGAATTGAAGTTAAGTTAGTGTGAAAAGTTGCTTCTTTTTCATGAAATTATGCGTTTTAATATGCTTACTGATTGATTTAGTAATTAATAGCCCCACAAATGATAAAATGTATTCAGTTCACTTCTGCTACCTTGAATTCATTAGCTTATTGTTTTTTAGATAACTTATTTATCTGACATTTTATGGACTACAGCGCGTTAAGGTGTATCGTCTGAATGATGATGGGAAATGGGATGATCAAGGGACTGGACACGTGACACTCGACTATGTGGAGGTTGTTTTTCCATACACATTGAGTTTCATTCTTAATGACAATTTCAGTTTTATGTTTCATTAAAATCATTGAGGCTCTAATGTAGAAGTTGTGTTGCAGCACTCTGAAGACATGGGTCTGACCGTTTATGAAGAAGAAGACAATGAAACATTGCTTGTCCATCGCATAAGCTCAGAAGATATTTATCGAAAGCAAGAAGGTTTGCTGCTCGGAATTATAAACTAGTTTTTATCATTCTCGAGTAATTTGGCCCTATCAGAGGGAAACACTTATGTTTGTATGTACCTCTTTTGTTGTTCACAGATACTATAATATCATGGCGAGAGACAACACAATTGTCAAATGAAATGGCCCTTAGTTTTCAAGAGGCTTCAGGATGTTCATTCATATGGTTAGTTGGTGCAAATTTTTTCAATTTGTCTGCCTGTTGTATTGATTCTTATGTTTCAGGATGCACTTTGCAGGGATCACATTGGTACTGTACAAAGAAATCTGCAATTTTCTTCTATAAACAGTAAGTAAAATAGTGTGTTTTTTCTTTTAAACGTCATCTTTAGTTTGCTAAGTAAGCTCTTTGTTAGGGAATCGAGCATTATTGAATTATCTAATGTATGCGGGTCATTGTATTTAGCTTTTCTCATTTTTATGTACTCTGTTCAATTACATGTAAGATAGTAACTACTTGTTATTGAATACGGATTGTTAGTTCTATTGTGGGATGCCGTCTATGTCAATATTGTTGCTTCCTGTATTCTAAAATAATCTTATACTAATTCCACAATGACCTGTTCATCTATGCAGCGGAGTCATTTCATAGCATCAATAGCGAATTACGGGAGTTGCCAGCAGTGGAGCTTTCAACGCTACCTCTGATAGTGAAGGTTATCATTTGTTCTGCCTTTTTTCTTGTGGGCTGGTATTCGCCTGTCTCTCTCTCTCCTATGCTAGGCGATAGACCAATTAACCTTTAACAAACTGTATCCCCGCTCATAGTGCAGCATGCACTGATTAACAAGTCTCACCTTTTCAATCTTTGAAGCATGTTGCACATTATGCCATTTGTTTCCCATAAGAGCATAGCAATATCCCTTATTCTTTTAAAGCTTGATTTTTCAGCGGCTGCTAACTCAGTGAAAGCTGCATGTTTACCCTCAATGCTATGAAATTTATCAATAATCATGACAGTTTTGGTCTTCTCCTTCAGGCGTTGTCTGAAAGTGGAATCACTGATCAAATACGTTTGGCCGAGCTTATTCAGAATAATGTAAGTTTGAAAATTGAAGGCGATTGTCATTGTTTTTCGTATATCATTTGGATGAGTAATTTATACCATGGTGTTTCCCAATTAGTTTTAAATAGCACAAATGACTTTCAATCCTTCGATTATTTGGACTTCTGTTCTGATTTTCTTCTTCTTGACATTCCTGTCTAGTTGTTTTGACAGTACGATTTGCAAGATCTAAGATACTTAACTTCCTTCCATTTTTGCAGCAAGAGTTTCTACCAAAAGTTATTGATCTCTTTAAAATGTGCGAAGACTTGGAGGACGTTGAATCACTGCACATGATACATAAAATTGTCAAAGGCATAAGTTAATATTCTGCCTCTGTTGATATTACTTCTTCTCTCATAATAAATTAATTATCAAGCACCCATACTGTTATAAGTGATGTTAATGATGAATATATCAGTTCTAGACAACCAAATTTGACAGCTCAGCGTTTTCTGATTACACCTGCAGTAAATCTTAACAGTCCGCAGATTTTTGACAAGATATTCAGTGATGAGTTCTTCATGGATATAATTGGTTCTCTTGAATGTAGGTTTCCCTCTACCATCCTTTGACAATTTACCATCTGTTTTTATCACATTAATCATTAAAATGATAATGATGATGGCCCTTATTAGTGCCACATTTTGGAATATGTTGTTTAAAAAATTACCTCATTTCTCTAAGTGTTATTGTTCAAATACAGTACTATTCCATTGTTGAGATTTGGCATATAGATAAAGTTTAGGTTTTAGGGTTTTTGGATGCTTTCATTAAACATCAAAGCTTGTAATGTATTTGCGCTGCAGGGCTTTGAGTGTAGCAACTGATGAAATACATCTTTTGTGACAGTTATATGTCAGTTTTAATTGATATCATGATTGGCTCTGATTTGCATCTTACTGATGATTGCTTACATAATATTAATTTGCAGATGATCCTGTATATCCGAAGATGCATAATCATCGATCTTTTTTGAAGGATCACGTTGTTTTTAAGGAGGTAATTAATTACAATATTCTGACTATTACCTTTATCAGTATGCCGAGATCGCATTGTGTAATATGTTTGAGTTTGCAACTCTATTAAGATTGCTGTGCCTCCAAGTTTTTTCCTATAAGCGAGTTTACCATGTTTTGAGTGATCTATTATATATATTCTGACATGGGCAGGCCGTCCTGATTAAAGATCCTGTTGTCTTATCAAAGATACATCAGACATACAGAGTTGGTTACCTGAAGGTTATTTTTGATGGCTGGCTTTGCTTTTGCAGTTGTGTTTCTTTGCTTTCGTACTGGATTCTTATTTCTATGTTGTTCTAGGATGCCATTTTTCCCAAATCACTGGATGATGCCACAGTTGCGAATCTTAATTCCATAATAAATTCTAATAATTCTCTCGTAAGAATCGAAACTCTCACTTCTTTGAATCATCCCATGTATGGTTGCTTTAAACTTCCAGCTCTTTCTTGTACCAGATAGTGTCCTTGTTGAAGGATGATAACACTTTCATTCAGGAACTTTTTACGAGGTTGAAGTCACCTTCAGTTTTAATCGAATCAAAGAAAAATATGGTAAGAACTTGAGGACAATGAGTAATGAGTTCATTTGTGATACTACTCATAATCGTTTTTTAACAAAGTCAATTATTTTGTCATCTACTGAGCATGCGTATTCACTTTGTTTTTAGAGATGTTATATATTTTGCTTAAACAAGTGATGTTGTCATCCTAAGAGGGTTTCAATGAACAGGTCTCTTTCTTGTACGAGTTCTGTAACTTAACAAAAGCTTACCCATGGTTCAGCAGATGCGGTTGTTTAGGTATTAGTGTTTTGATTATCTGTTGTTGTTTATAGTCTTGTCATTACAAATTTTCATGTTATGATCTCTACTCATATGTGCTTTTATGTTTTTTGGACTTATTGTTGATGAATGTAGAGATCTAATAAATGAAGGTGTTTATGATATTGTATCTGATGCATTGCAAAGCACAGACAAGAAGCTCATGCTCGCCGGGTAATGACATCTATCCAATGCGTTAGGGTTTCGTATTTTATCTTATTAACCTATAATTGTAAATTTTTGATGAACCGTATCTGATTCTTGCAGGACAGATATCCTTATTCTTTTCTTGAATCAGGATGCAGGTCTTATTCGTAATTATGTTATGCGACCAGAAGGAAGTCATCTTATCGGGCTTCTTGTGCGTACTACCTAAATGATTACCTCTGAGATTCTTTATTTTTTTGCTTTATTTTTTTGATGTCATTTGGTTAGAAGTACCCCCCTCCATTACTGGAACCATTTGCAGAACCCAAATCTCCCTCATATGAATGTCTAATTGATGCCTTGTGGTGTATGGCGAACGAAGTGAAAGTTAGACTATAAAAGCCAATATCACGTCTAAGCCTTTTTGACTTGCGAGTGAGGGAGTTATCGTCTAGTATCACACTACTAAACCTAAACTGAGAGTCTTCTTGTGGTTCTAGTTAAGAATGAGTATCAGTTGTAGAACCCACGAACGAAGAACTTTGTACCAATGTAATTAACCTGTAAAAATACAAAGTTTTTTGTGTTTTTTGATCACTCTATATGGTGCTTTTCAAATTCTGCCTGTGCCTTTTCTTTCTACTTGGTTTCGCAACCCATTATTTACCAGGTCGTGTGACATTTCTTTCGAGACTCCATGTAAAATCAGTTGATCTTAAGGCTTGATATGATTGATCAATTTATCTGAGGGAATAATTTTTTTCAGAGATTTAAATCATAGGCTCCGAGCCAGCTGTATTTTTAAAGTTTACATTTAACGCTGTCCCTGTGTTCTGTCAGGTGAATGGCTTGGTGACTGATTTTGGAGAGGACATGCACTGTCAGTTCCTTGAAATTCTTCGCAGCTTATTGGATCCTCATGTATTGACAGGTCCTCAGGTGGGTAACTTTTGTATTTTGAATTTTTGTCCCTTGCAATTATTGTGATTATGTTTAGTAGTTTACATTATGTTTCAATAATTTGAACATGAATGTGTGTTCTATTGTGCTTTGTGTCCTACGAGGTTATAGCAATCATTCTATGTTATTTACTGTGTTTCATTTTGGCCGGTAATAAAATGCTCAAAGCAGTAGAGTAGCTGCTTTGTATCACCTGTCAGATTATGCTGGCTTCAAGTTTTGGTGCTTTATATTCAGTTTTGATTCTTGAGTGGGTATAAACACTTTTTTTATCTGGATGTGTATCACGTTTTCTTTTCTGGGTTGGGTTTTGGGTACACATATTTTTTGATATGGTTAAACCGTGTTTGTTTACAACGTGTGTGCATCGCTTTAGTCTTCATTCCTTTCGTGACTTCATGCTTGTTTACAACTGGTCTAACGAGGTTTCTCTTTGTATACATGTTTATCTTCCTAAAATTATATGTTCGATGTTTACTCATCTTATAACCTCTGATATATTTACTATCTTCTTGCAGCGAGATATTATTACTGAGGTTTTCTACGAGAAACATTTGGGTCACTTAATAAATGTTATAGTTTCATCATGCCCGGTGGATGGAAGTGTTCAATCAATTAGCATACCTTCTACTTCCGATGAGCATGGTGAATTTAATTTCAGAAAACCAGAAATACTGTTTAATGTTTGCGAACTACTTTGCTTTTGTGTTCTTCACCATCCATATAGAATAAAGTAAGTTTTCTAGTTGCTGTGAACTGTTATTTGCTCTCTTATTACAGTTTCAGTGTTCTCTTTAACCTTAGATGTGTAAATGACTGCAGGTGCAACTTTCTTCTCAATAATGCTTTAGAAAAAGTCTTGTATCTTACACGAAGGAGAGAAAAATATCTTGTTGTTGCTGCTATTCGATTTGTTCGAACACTTTTATCACGCCATGTGAGTTTCCTTCTCTTTACTCTATTGCAAACTAGTATCCTTGATCTAATGAGCGCTATGGTTATTTTGGCTTGAGACACTTATCTAAATAATATAAAAAATAAACCTGGGATGATTTCAGGATGAGAATATGGTTGCTCATTTAGTCAAGCACAACACCCTAAAATCCATAGTAGAAGCTTTTGTTGCTAATGGCAATCGCTACAATTTGCTTAACTCAACGGTCTTGGATCTCTTTGAGTACGTCCGCAAGGTACCTACCATTATCTCTCTGTGTCAGTTTCTTAATAAACTTTTAGGGACTTGATTAAATGACCATGAATGTTCGATGTAGGAAAACTTGAAGCCACTAATATTGCACCTGGTAGATTCATTTTGGGATGAACTGGTGAAGTTTGAGCATTTTGCATCCGTACACTCTTTGAAAGTTAAATACGAGCAGGTACTTGTCTATGTTTGATGCTGAGTAACTGCTTTGTTGATGAAAGATTAAGGGTTTTGTCTTGCAGTTGCTAGAAAATGGAGAAACAATAGACGGCAATAACTCATTAGATGCCAGAAAAAAGGGCGACGAACGCGCCCTGGAAAAGGAGGAAGAGGAGTATTTCAATGAGGATAGGTTAGAGTTCTAGGATCATCATGCATCCCCTTTTAGCTTTATTGTGTACTTGATTTTTGCAATGTTGTTAACTCCTTTTTACTACTCAAATTAGCGATGAAGAGGACACAGCGACTCCACGAACGCCAAACTCGCATAAAGCACATGCCTGTCCAAGCTTACTTAAACGAATACCTGCAACTTCCCCGTCCATAAGGTAACTTAACTTTTGTCAAGCATCACATCAAGATGGCAATTTTTTCAACAATGTTTTGTTTATTGATGCTCATTGTGGGGGGTATCTAAACATCACCTCATGGTTCCTTTTTTGATAGTACAACAGCCGGAGGGGTGGTTGACCATGATGACGATGAAGATTACAGACCACCGTCTAAGAAGCAGCTAGAGACTACTGATGCTGATGATAACATGATTGAATCTATTAGGCTGAAAAGGAAGCTGCTCCCGACTGAAAAAGATCACGTGCTTGCCAAGAAACAGAGAATCGGAAAGAACATGAAATCTAAAGATAATGTGTTTGCTGCTCTGTGTTCAACATTAAGCCATGTGGTGTTACCCGGTAAGAAAACTGCAAACCCTGTGCAAATTGTTCTCAAGAGCGAGAAGAAGGATGTAAATCCAAAGGAAGGAGCCAAACATCAAGTGGAGGAATCATCAGATGGTAAAATCTCCTTTGAAAATAACAGCAATGCACTTCCTTTGGAAGAGTCGTCAGATTCCAAAAATGTTTCATGCATCGTATATGGGAATCCTGAGAATGGCCAGGCTGGTGACAATCAACAAATCAACGGAGATGAACATATCTTGATGTCACCTAGAACATCTCCAGACATGGTCATAAATGGATCTTAAGTAGTTTATGCATAGAATTCCGTATTGAACTCTCTTCGAAGCAATCATCCTACCCAAAGAAATGCCTGGTGAGGCTAAAGAAGTCGACAACATTGCTAAGTATATCTGACAATGCAGGCATCATATAAAGCTCTTCATCGAGTAATTCCAGTTTATTTATTTCGTTGTATATTTATCTAGTTCTGTTATATGCATACAGAACTCAGAGGGAAATGATACATAGACTGAATGTCTATTGTTTCCTGACAAAGTGTTCATATTGGATTTTGTTGGGTTGGTAGTGAAGAAGGAAGTAGAGTAGGGGTTAGGATGGTTGAGTAATAATATGTTAACATTTGGTTATGAAAAGAATCTCTGCTGTTCATTTATTGGTAATCAAGCATTTCTATTGTCTTCCACTTCCACCTTATTGTCTTGCCAAATACTAGAATTGAGTATCTGATAGCAGCCTTTTCAACAAGATACAAGAATGAGCTGAACCAAATGTTTGCAGCAAAAACATCTCATGCAGAACAACACAACAAAACAGTGTCACCACTCACTTGATCTGCCACCACAAACCCAACACACTTTCATTCAAAACTTCACCAAAGTAGAAATGGCAAGACGATTACTAGCCATATGAGTAAGCTTTGCATCAAAGTCCACCATGGGCGAAGTTTCTCCCCATTCATCTCCATACGCGGCGTAGTCATCCAACGCCGCGCTAAGATTAATATTCACCGATGCAAGGTCCTTAGCCTTAATGGCATTCTCAATTTCTCAGCATCCTGCAAATTATCCAATGCATCCACATAATACTCATCAATATCATTGAATCTTGCTTTTATCTTCGCGAAAATGGGAGATGCAGAGAGTTTCTTCGCCATAGCCCGCGCTAATTGCGTGTACTGCACGCATGCTTTGATCACCATCTCAAGCATGGACACTACATCATGCCTTCCATCCACAAAATGTGATACTATTGATTCACAAAGGTCAGGGTAATCTGTGGATTTGCAAAATTTTATGATATCCGGATCATTTGCTGTGGCCTTAGGGAGTTTATGCCTACTTGGCCTACAACTTGCTTTAGCATATCGCCGAACTTGTACTTATTAGTTTCTGCATTTCCATCCGGAGACTCCACGGCCCCCGATGATGATGCAGAGCTAGAAACAGAACTTGATGAGGATTCCGATGTTTTTTATCTGAAGAAGAAGATGATGAGGGTGACGAGGACGAGGGTCTCTCCAAATGGGTACTTCCCGAGGCTCCTGGTTTGTTAGCAGGAGTTGGGTACTTAAAAGTTCTTCTTCGCGCATTTTGATTCAACTTGCGCAAAATGTGAAATTGCGGGAAGTGCAAGGAAAACAAAGTGCATTAAGGCTTGCCTAGTTTTCCATTCTTTCAGAGTTTTCAGAAAATGTACTTGTTTGTCAAGGGAAGTGAATGAGCTCATATTTCTATTTATGAAAACAAGGGAGATCTGTAGCCACATTTTGGCTACTTATCAGGACTGGCCACCCGCAGAAACGGGGAAATACGGCAGTCTGTGAACAGACTTCAGTCTAGTTTCAGACAACTCATATCCATTTTTTCTATAGTTGGCTTTTGAATGTGAAATTTTTGACAGTGTAAAAGGGTTCTGATTTGGAATATCTGTTGACAGTTTTTCAGACTATTTTTTTTGCTTGGCTTTATTTATTTATAAGATATATCACATTGTGAACATCACTGTTACATTGATCATACAGAGTTGCGCAGATCCGAGCTCAAAGACTCCGAAGAGAGCGCATAAAATTACAAAACAGAAAGAAAGAAGAAGTTCAGGCTCTGGGAAATGACACAGATAAATAGCATAAGTCATAACTTGTAAATTTTAAACAAGGCCATTGAATCATCTGAAATAATAGAAGTCTTCACATTATTTGCAGATACGGAGTGCAAGATCTGCGCATTTGGCCTAATGCTTGACGACAGTGACTGGGCAGCCCGCGTATTCCACTATATAGTCAGTTATACTCCCTAGTAAAGCCCTGCAGTAAATTGTTGAAGCACATTTGTTCCGATACTTATGGAGAATATTCAACTTAAGTACTTAGCATTGTGTTACTGTGAATGGAAATATCAAAGTGCAGATGACAGGAAGAAGTGAAAACAAACCTCTTGATTACGCCGAGTTCACTATTGCCAATAACTAAACAGCTAAGAGGAATTCTTTCGACAGCTTCAATAATCTTCTCGCGCGCATCTCCCCAGTAAATCTTCATCAGAGCATTTACCTGCAATAATTCAGACCCAAAACACAAAATGAACTTTTTTTCATATGAAATTTTAGTAACAAGAGTTTCAGCTAGGGTCAAAAATCCTTACCCCCTTCTGAGTAACAGCGTTAATCGCAATGTTCAATGTTACCGCATCCGGATGCACTCCATATTTCTTCAAAATATTTGGATCAGAGAACTCCGCAGCAGATATGAAAGCTGTCCAAATGAAAAAAAACAAAACGAATGTCATTTTCAGGGTAATATCCGATATTGCGCAAGTATTTGTTGCGAGCACTAAAATAAGTAGCTTACGGGAACCAGTGACTTCCCATAGTTGCATCTCGCCTTGTTCGTAATCTGCATCAGGAAGAACCACAATGAGAATGAGATGATCACCTTCCCTCACCAAATTTTCCACAGCCCATTTCAGTGCTTTAATACTGCAAGCAGAGAAATCAACGACAACTCCAACTGTCCTATCTCCTCCACACTCCGTCATCATCGTATACACCGAGGTTTTCAGACCGGGCTAGTACCTTACAAACATGTACCTGTTTATACTAAGTAAAACAATTTAAATGCATCAGCAATTAATTTTCACTGATTCGTATAAAGTTTTACATAAAATTGCTCAATCAAATTTTCTAAAATAAATAACAGTTTTTTCTAGAGACACCAAATTTCAATGTAATACCAAACCTTAAATTTCCCAAAAATAGCATCTTGTTTGTAAAGAAAGTTCCATAGAAGCCAGGGGCATAAATGTCATTCTAGAAATTGTATGTCACATTCATTACTCAAAACGACGCAGTTCACACAAAAGAAGAAGAACCAATGTGAAACAGTAACCCGTGCAACGGCACGGGCGATCTGCAACTTGCCTTTTCTTTAATATTCGGATAAACGAAGAGCGCGTGTCTTCAACCTCTCGGTCACGACGAAAACGACTTCCTAAAACCCCATTGGATGCCGTCATGACACGCGCCATTCAAGCGCGTAGGTATCTAAAATCTAGCAACAAAGCATCACATCTTTGCGAAGCAACCAACCAGTCCCATTGGCTTCTTCTTCAATTCAAATCCAAACGACGAGGACGACGACGCTTAGAGGAAGTCAAAACGACACGCCGGTGGTCATTTTAGTGTCGTTTAGGGTTTGGATCTGCGGCGATGGAGCTTCTACCGAGGGAGGAGTTGCTGAAGAAGATTGACGAGCTTGAAGCGGGACACGCGCGGTTGAAGCACGAGATGTCGAGTCTTCGACGCGTTGAAGCTGGTGTTGGAGTGGAGGAGAGGCGGCGGTCGCAATCGGTTTCTCCGTATCGGAATAGGCCGCCGCGCGGTTCGTTTCGTCATGTTTCGCCGCTTGAAAGGGGTTATAATTTGACGAATTTGAAGTGTTGGAATATTTTGCAGTGTATTGGGCAAGCTGTTCATATACTGGATTGCAGTGATCGAGTCATTTACTGGTATCTTTGGATTTTCCGTCAATCTGTTGGATTGAAAAACATTGAATTTATCCAGTTTACTATGAAATTAAGTAACTTGTGGAGGTTAATATTGCAGGAATAGGATGGCTGAAGAGTTGTATGGATATACAGCAGCGGAGGCAATTGGTCAAAATGTCATTGAGCTGTTGACTGACTTTCAGGACTATGATTCGGCTAGTAAGATTATAAGCAGGGTAATCAAGGGAGATTCATGGACTGGTATATTCCCTGTTAAAAATAAGAGAGGGAAAAGATTCCAAATTTTGGCCACAGATACTCCATTGTATGACGATGATAGGAAGTTGATTGGGCTAATATGTGTTTCTAGTGATTCTCAGACTATTCAGAAAGTATTTGATGCCTCCTTGGTTGGAAATCAGGCAGAAGTGGACTCTACATTGAACCAGCTGAAGTGTAAGGTTGTGAGTAAACATGGTTTAGATTCTAAGCTGCCGCTGCAGGATGCCATCACCTCACAAATATCAACTTTGGTTAGCCACCATTTGAAGTTGAGATATTTTTGGACAGTGCATGTGTGACTCCTGCATTTTTGATGTTGTTTGTTTGAATTGTTATCAGGGTTCAAAAATTAGTTTGAAAGTGAGCAACAATGTTCGGTCAATGGGAATTGGAGACTGTAGCATCGATTCTGAAGTTGGTAATGGGGACAGTCATCGATCTGGTCAGTGTGCTTTGGTAATTGTTTCCAATCACGGTGGCGGTGGGGATGTGCTTTCTAGTGGAGCTGACACACATGAAGCGATATTTTGGCCTCTCAATCTCAGCAGCTTCCTCAGTTTGAATCAAACCTAAACGTCAGTGGGAAGTTTTATCAGGGTGATGTGAAAGAAGAGAATTATGTAATTGACTCAAAGATGGTGCCATGTCATTTGAATGACATGGTAAATCAGGGAACTTCTTCTTTCATCAAACAAGAAGCTAGGGCTCAAGAAATTCAGCATCCTTTTAATACGGAAGCCTCTGGGTCTGCCTTGTCTGCTTTCAGCGTAAATAGCACGAACAGTGCAAGTAGTTCTGGAAGCACTGGTAGCAGTACTTTAAACAAGTTGGATTTTGAAAATGATTGCCTTGATTATGAAATCTTATGGGAAGACCTTGCTATCGGTGAACAGATTGGGCAAGGTCACATTCTAGTAACTGATCCCTTCTTTGTTGGTGTATATATTTTCGTCAATTAGTGATGTCTTTGCTACTTTCCATTGATAGTTGTCTTTGCTAACACGTAAGAAAAGCATCAACCAGACGTGATGAGTGAATTGACTCTAAATAGTTATGAGGGTCTATACATTAAATTTCACTAACGTTAGTCTATATTTCAATATTTGCTGATGTCTTGTTCAATTAGCGTGCAGGTTCCTGTGGAGTAGTATATCATGCCCTGTGGTATGGATCAGTATGTTCGTTACTCTTCCTTCTTTACAAAACATATAGACTGTGCATGCACCCTTTCATGTTACATGTTGCTCTTTAGTGTGAGGTTGTTTCATTGAGTGCTGTTTTGATATTGTAGGATGTTGCAGTCAAAGTTTTTTCCAAGCAAGATTATTCAGAAGACATCATACTTTCTTTCAGACAAGAGGTTCATACCTTTTCTTCTGTGGATGTGCTCAGCTCTTACCAATGTGTTAAAAGTTTGCACATCAAATATCCTTCTTTGAGGGTTTTATTTTTTAAGCCTATTTATGCAGATATCTTTGATGAAAAGGCTAAGGCATCCCAATGTCCTCCTATTTATGGGTGCTGTTGCTTCTCCTGACCGACTTTGTATTGTGACTGAGTTCCTTCCACGGTGTGTTTAGTCTAAACTATAGACTCAAATCTTAGAACTATCTGGTCCTAATTAACTTGATTGTGTGTGAGGATTTTTATGTGCTAATCGCTTTTGTTCATGTGTTCAGTGGTAGTTTATTTGGACTTTTGCAAAGAAATGCACCAAAGCTAGACTGGAGAAAACGTATTCAGATGGCACTTGATATTGTTAGTACTGCTCGACCATCTCAACTTCTCTTTATAGAATAAAATCCCAATTAGGTTGTTTTTGTTTAGAAAAGACACTTGCAAATCTTAAAATTTACACCCAGGCTGAAAAAGCGTATTTGCATTTGAGTATCACAATAATCTTTTTTGGCCTTCTTCTATGGCTTTGTCTGATCCGATACCTTTTCAGGCTCAAGGAATGAATTATCTTCATCACTTCAACCCACCAATAATACATCGTGATCTAAAGTCGTCAAATCTTTTGGTTGACCGAAATTGGACGTTGAAGGTAATTGTGCACATTTATACTACGCTTACAATTTATCATTTTTCATGTTCACGTTATGATTATATTTTCCATCATTAGGTGGGTGATTTTGGATTGTCACGCCTAAAACACGAAACTTCTCTCACTATGAGAACTGGGAGAGGAACGGTACTCATTGGAAATATATCCATTCCTACATGTCATTCGCAATTTCATATTATATCCTAGAATATTGTTTTTGGCTCTTATTGGTGTCTCACTTTTATTCTTTCATCTACCCATGTATTGCACAATTCAGCCTCAATGGATGGCTCCTGAAGTTCTCAGAAACGAACCTTCAGATGAAAAGTAATTCTCAGTTGAACTTACTGATTAATATTTCAAAAAAATCGCAATCGGGACTGACTGCATCTCCTGTTATGTGCATCAGATCTGATGTTTACAGTTTTGGTGTGGTTCTATGGGAAGTAGCGACTCAGAAAATACCATGGGAGAATCGCAATTCAATACAGGTGAGTAGTGTTTACATTCTGTTAAACTATACTGCTATGAGCTGATGCTTGATATTACTGGTTCTTTTACATAATTATTATTACGAGTGATTTATTATTATGCAAGTGTTTGCAGCTTACTCTAAAAACCAGAGTGAAACAAAAAATGGTCTCCGGATAATGGACACAGTTTTATTAGATTATTAGAATTAGGCTTTATAATCCTCAAGCTTGTTTTGATGTTTGTTTATTTTCTAAACGAAAATACATCTAGAAGCTAATACATTCGGACGTGGATGTAACGTGAAATATGCAGGTGGTTAGTGCTGTTGGGTTCATGGATCAGAGGTTAGAAATCCCTAATACTGTTGATCCACAGTGGGCTTCAATTATTGAGAGCTGCTGGCACAGGTGATCAGTCATTTATTAACATTGGCTGCGTATGTTCGGTTGTTTGCTAAATAGGAGTCAGGAGAATTCAAAATGTGCTGATCAATGTGTGCTAATTTTGCAATATAGCGAACCTCACTGCCGTCCAACATTCCAAGAGCTTCTATACAGACTGAAGGATCTGCAAAGACAACACTTGGTGCGATTGAAATCAGCTCGATCAGTTAAAGTTGTTGAGAAGAAGTGCAATACGGAACAGTGCAGCTAACCATAGTCAATAGTGCTGGGAACTTGGAATGCTAACAGTTCAAGTGGTAATTTAGGTGTTTCAAACTGGTTTCCTTAGCCTGCTGAAACTTGCTTTCCGCGATCAGTGCAAAATCTCTCTGGACCTTGCGTTTTTTTGGTGACATGTGCATATTCTAGGGTAACGTCAAGTGGAGACTCATTTTTGTGACTAGGTTATTCCCACAAAATGAAATGTACATATGACCTCATTATTTGGATTTTTCCACGAATATAATCAGTTGGTGATAACTGTCACTTTTTTGTATATTGATGCTATTTGGCGAATAGAGGAAACTCGTGCCTGAATTACGTGAGATTTATTTATGAATATTAACCTTTTGATTATTTTTGAACGAGTGGTCTTTAAATTTAATCACCTCAAGCTTGATGATTTTTTTGGGGTTTAAAGTCGGTGCTTAGTTAATGTTGTGGTTGTGCATTTGGTCAAAAATAATAAATTGGCCATGTCCTTGTTTTCTGCCATTTTTTGTGGGACTAGTTTGAAGTGCAACCATGGCTTCTTTAACTTCAAATATTGATTACAGATTCAGCTTGGTATGTTTAAAGATTTTCTATGAGTCAAGATGTTAAGTAGAGGAGCACATGTTGTCTTCTTTTTGCAATTATTGTCTCTAGTATATGCAGTTTTATGTCAAGTAGAGTCATTAAAACCTCTTACATAGTAACAGTAGCTGCAGCTGCTGTAAGATTAAAGAATTGAACAGGTAGAGATTTGCTCACCTTCTACATTACGAATTTGACGACATGGGTTGATGGTTTGGTTATTGTTAGGCATCTATGTACTTAGGAAGATGCCCGCTTACTAAGAAGACATATCTTATGGTGAAGAAATTCTTGTTCTCAAGTATACTTGGACAGTTTGCTTTGGAGCTGTGAGATCACAATGGTTATGATTTTGGAATTTCAGAATTGACAATCTCTGAGGCAAACCAAGCCCTGCAAGATTATGTATCGAAAAAAAGATGGGTTTTCGTTATCCAAATCACGGTTTGGAGTCATATGATATGAGCTGCAACTGAGAGTGACAGGAAAGGAATCGAGAACACAGCACTTGTGAAATCTAAGTAGAAAGCTCAGTGAAACTACATGTCAGAATGGATTGCTGTCAGTAATCAATATGCTGTGATGCCATGTTCAACAATGTCTGTGGATAATCAGGTTTAAACACGTATGTATCATCATCTAGTTGGTAGTCAAAAATGTTGAAATATTTCAACACAAAGTTAAATTTATAAGTAAAAGTTAGCTCAGAGAGTGTCTTTTTTCTTTGAATGATGATTCAGAACTTTATTTTCCCTTCATCCCCTGAATCACTCACTATATTCAGTTAAGCTGCGCCGCTACGGCAAATATGATACATTTATCTCCTTGAACGGCGATATTAATTCCGATCAATGGTTCGCTTATGACACTCTTCTTCATCTGAAACAAATGCATACTGGAAAAATACACTGATCACAGAATCTAAGGTAATGCAGATCAAGTGATCAGATGAACCAGAGCACCAAATTGTGATATTAATATTGTTGAAAATAGCAAGTTAATTAATCAACAAATCACAACTCATATCAGCTGTGATATTAATGGATCTAACAATTCAGTCCACTAACCATGTTGTTTTTTTCAAACCATTGTTGAATTTTGAGGCTCCAACATGTTATCCAAGGAATGCTTAATTTGTCTTCGAATCAAACGGTTGTGTGTTTCAACATTAAGTGCAAATCCAACTGCATGCATTCAATTTTTGTAGTATAAATAAGGTACTAAATAACATGGTTTAGGCAAATCAAACATACACTAATTAAGTAGAAGATCAGTGTGTGTCATGACTATGGGGAGGTCAATGGTGAGTGTTAGTGGAGTGCTAGTTTTAGTGGTGGTGTTAGTGATAGGTTTGGCTCAGGGGAGGAAGCTTGAGGAGGTTGATGATGTAATGTTGTTTCATGATCATGGGCATGGGCATGGGCATGGTGGTGGTTTTGGGGGAGGAGTTGGAGGTGGTGGAGGTTTGGGAGGTGGTGCTGGAGGAGGGTTTGGTGGTGGTGCAGGTGGAGGTGGAGGCATTGGAGGCGGGAAAGGTGGTGGTTTTGGAGGAGGGGTTGGAGGTGGGAAAGGTGGTGGTTTTGGAGGAGGGGTTGGAGGTGGTGGAGGTTTAGGTGGTGGTGCTGGAGGAGGATTTGGAGGTGGTGCAGGTGGTGGCATTGGTGGTGGGAAAGGTGGAGGTTTAGGGGGAGGTGCTGGCGGGGGAGGAGGCGCTGGTGGAGGGATTGGAGGTGGTAAAGGTGGTGGGTTCGGAGGAGGTGCAGGTGGTGGAAAAGGTGGGGGTGTTGGAGGTGGTGCTGGCGGTGGAGGAGGAGGTGGTGCTGGCGGTGGAGGAGGAGCTGGTGGAGGGATCGGAGGTGGTAAAGGTGGCGGGTTCGGAGGAGGTGCAGGTGGTGGAAAAGGTGGGGTGTAGGAGGTGGTGCTGGTGGTGGAGGAGGAGCTGGTGGAGGGATCGGAGGTGGTAAAGGTGGTGGGTTTGGAGGAGGTTGCAGGTGGTGGGAAAGGTGGGAGTGTAGGAAGGTGGAGGTGGCGGTGGAGGAGGAGCTGGTGGAGGGATCGGAGGTGTAAAGGTGGTGGAGGGACTTGGAGGGAGCTGCGTCTGGTGGTGGGTATTGGAGGTGGAAAAGCGAGGGGTGGCATTGGAGCTGGTGGTGGAGCTGGTGTGGAGGGGTATTGGAGGTGGTGCAGGCGGGGAGCTGGTGGAGGCATTGGAGGAGGGAAAGGAGGTGGCATTGGAGGTGGGAAAGGAGGAGGCATTGGAGGAGGAGCTGGAGGTGGGAAAGGAGGAGGCATTGGAGGTGGTGCAGGTGGAGGAGCTGGAGGAGGTATTGGAGGTGGTGTAGGTGGAGGAGCTGGAGGGGGGAAAGGAGGAGGCATTGGAGGAGGAGCTGGAGGTGGGAAAGGAGGAGGCATTGGAGGTGGTGCAGGTGGAGGAGCTGGAGGAGGTATTGGAGGTGGTGCGGGTGGAGGAGCTGGAGGAGGAATTGGAGGTGGTGTCGGAGGAGGGGCTGGAGGTGGTGGTGGAGTTGGAGGTGGTAAAGGTGGGGGAATTTGGAGGTGGTGTTGGAGGAGGGGCTGGTGGTGGAATAGGAGGTGGAGGAGGGACTGGTGGAGGAGGAGCTGGTGGTGGAGCAGGTGGTGGTTTTGGTGGAGGAGCTGGCGGTGGAGGAGGCATTGGCCATGGTGGTGGGGCAGGAGGCGGGTTCGGAGGAGGAGCTGGCGGTGGTGGAGGCATTGGTCATGGAGGTGGTTTTGGTGGAGGAGCTGGTGGTGGTGCAGGAGGTGGTTTTGGAGGAGGCAAAGGTGGAGGATTTGGAGGTGGTGTAGGTGGTGGTGGAGGCATTGGTGGTGACAAGAATTAGTTATTGTCCCAAATTAGTTGCAACTGTCAGTACCTCAAAAAAGAGTATGCCCTAGCTATTTTGTTCACTTTTCATGCATACCAAAAGTGACTAATAAATTTAGTACCAATACCACTTAGTTTTATGCAATCTCAAGGAAGCTTATGTTGTTACTGATCTCATCAGTCATCACCTGTTGTTAAATGGCTCATGAGCCAAGGATCACCTATTCAATACAAGTGATTATCCTTACTACTTGGTCATGTCACTCATGCTATGACTATAATGAGACTAGAGACTGATAAAATACATCCTATGAAATATAATTCTCAGAAAAATATCCTCTTTGAAAGATCCTCAATAAGTTAGCAATTCACATTCAGGCTTCAGCATCCTACAAGAGAGGATCTGGAAATTCTACAGATATTACATGACATTAGATTAGAGAGCTGCAAGGGCACCAAATGGTCTCTAAAATTCTGACTACCTGTAATTCACCACACTGCTTTCATTTCCCTATTGTTACTACATAGTAGGTTCTGAGAGATTCATCTCTAGCTGTCCTCAAGTACATGTTAAGACTAACCAAAACAACAATCTTCAGACAATACTCTACAACATAATGATTTTCCAACAAATGCCTGGAAAATTCTAAACAAGATCTACATCCCCACTTTCCACCAATGGCTTGATTGACTTGTACCGCAAGATGTTAAGATCCCCAGCAAGCAATTCCAAGGGAACCCCATCACTGTTATGCAAAGAAGGAGATCTTACAAACGGAGTACATCACTTTGAAAAAGAATTGCAATAAAATATATTTGTCAGCAATACCTGTCAGGGAGCTCAAAAGGCCTGAGATCTCCTTTACTTCGACAAATGACAAATGTGTCCAACTTGGGTTCAGGAACTAAACAGGCGCAAAAATGGAATTTTAGGGACAGTTGAAAAAATATAGCACACATATGGTAATATTGAGGTTGATATCATACCCATGTCGTCAGCTTCACTTGCTGTAGACTGTCTAAAAATATCCTTGTATCCCTCAGGCAATTTTGACAAGACTGATTGCTTGAGATGTTTCTCCATGTCATCTATACACCTGCAAGTGTTTTTTTAGAAAACCACAGACTCATCATGGTACTATTTCAGCAACAAGGTGCTGCCCTTACCTGTTTGCAAACAGTTTTTCTTTCTCTGAAAGATGATCCCACAAGTCAGATTTTGAGATGTGCAGCATGTATTTCTCAATCTAAAAACCAGATTAAGGATACAATCAGAACACAGGATGCAGGGAAAGTAAAAATGTAAAGCAATGCCAATTTGGCAATGCAATGTAACAATTAACTAGCCGCACGTTTAAAAATGGAACAGATCTTTGTTAAACTTGATAAAACAGATGTGAGAACGAGAAGGGAAACTAGCATCAATAATGATAAACAAGGCAGAATAAAGATCTCTTCTACACACCTTCTGGAGCCGCACACGAAGATAAGATCTTAGCAAAAATTGCATCCTGTCCAAGTCCATTTGGTATAATGATACAGTAAGAGGATCCACACCACTCTGTGCAAACTCTTCCACTGTTTCCTCCTATAAGTCATAATCAACCTCATAACCCGCAAAGCTAGACAAAAAAAGCTGCATCCACCGTTCTTATAAATTTATCTAACTATAGAGCTGCACATAACTTAATTACATAGCAGAACTGAATGAGCCGAGATTGAAGTAAATAAAATCGCAACATACTACTTATATCAGTGTTTCACTTAAGTAAATCGATTGCTGAACCGAAAGACTAATTTTTTAGTTCAATGCAAACATACACGCAAATAACATTGAAATTACTAATTTTTCTGAACTAAACTACTTAATTTCAAGTACCACACACAGCAAAATTTACCTAAATTTTAAAACTTTAAACTAACATCTCCAAACCAAATTGAAAATTCACAATTCTTAGCGGAAACACAACAAGCTATAAGAATTGAAATTCAAAACTGGAAACTGAAACAGACTGAACTAAAACGACGGCGTACCATCAACTGAAGCTGCTCTCGACTTCTCTCAACCAACGCTTCCTCAAATCGAAGTATCTCAGGCGCAACCTTCTCATGCCTCCACGCCCTCTTCAGTAGCTCCGCGTCCGTCGTTCCTATTAGCGACTCGTACTCGTCGTCGTTCGCCGATTCCATTTCGAAAATTGACAACGCCGAGCGCACCAACAAGCCTTCTTTATCAAATGGGCCGAGTTGATGTCGGCTTACTCATGGCCCAATAATTTTCACCGCTGGATGCCTGGATCTCTCTTCTATATAATATAACAAAGTTGCGGAGAGATCGGCGGTGTTCATTTTCCCGCCATTTTCGAGGATGGTTATCAAGTCGGTGGAGTCGCGACGATCGGTCGGAGGTGTAACGTCGTCGAGGATCGGAAAGCCGGAACGTAAGCAGGTATAAGTTAGGTGATCATCTTCGATTCAGACTTAGGTTTTGTTTGTTGGTATTTGTTGATTTTCACGCTTAAAGGTTGTGAAGAAGAGTTTGAGTTTTGAATCGCCGGCGTCGGAGGATTTGCGCGATCAGTCTCCGGTTTCGGAAGTGTTTGATGGAGTTTATTATCCAGATGTAAGTTGGAGGTTCTTCATTGTTGGATGAATTTGTAATGGTGATGTTTCAACTGCATTAGCAGTTCTATGAACTGCTTCATGAATCATGATTTTGAAAGAGTTACCAGTAGTGTGATTATGCTTATACATTACATGGTAGATGTCATGTTTTGATATTTTCTTACTGTTTGAAAGTTTTTGGTAGTTGATTGCTAAATTGTTGTTGAATTCATCTGATTTGTGGATGCATACAGTCAGCCAAGAAATGCTTGAGCTCTGAGTTTGGACCTGGTTTGAAGGATAATCTGGATCTGTCTGTGGTTACGGAAGTCTCTAGTGGATCTCACATTGCCGAGGTAAGTGAGACTTTTTTAAACTGATGTCTATATTTTGTTAAAATAGATTGAATTGTTTTTTGCTTGAACGATGACTCTGCAGAACAGCGGTAATTATCTGACTAAATACAAAGGAAATATGTTTGATAGTTTAGTAAAAAGATTGGCATATTGAAACAACTTTTAAATGAGGGTGAGACTTTGGTCATTTGAACATAAGGATGAGTCATTGTTTGCTCAATCTAATACATTTTTCATACATTTAGTATACTGCTTAAGATATTTTGCTTAACGCATTCATCAGAGCCTTGTTGTGGATTCACCTGCCACAGCAACCCCAGATGTGTTATCACTGGTAGAATTTAGTCCCACTTCAGAAATCACCACGGATATAAATGAAGACTTGGACAATATTAGTGCTAAATACACTCAATGTGGCAATTCAGCCTATTCATCTGTAGAAGTTGATGTTGTGGTTGAGCATCTGAGGTATGCTTTGCTTTTTATTCAAAGATCCACTGGCCTTCAAAATCCGTCAAAGAAGCTTGTTGAGACACTGATCAAGACAGTGATTGAACAATTTTATGGTATTCCTGAGGAATCTGACTTGCTCTCAAGAATTGTGAAAGCGAAAACTTGTATTGTAGCTACCTGTCTGGTGTTATGGATGATCTGCACTCTAGTTGCTGTCTATGTGAAATTTCATGCCACTGAACCATCCTACGGACCTCTGCCCACATGATTATAGACTATATGTGACTTGTGTTCCGGCTAGTTATACCCAAGGTACCTATGTTTAAAGTTTTTTAACTTTCACAATATGTAATTGTTGCATGCCGCAGACTGGCACTTGTTGTTGGTATGAGTTAGTTCTCTGAAGCTATGATAAAACCCTCTCAACTGGGATAAAGAAATGCATATTAAAATTTTGGCGTACTACCTTCTGTTAGTTTCTGTAATGTAGTTAAATTGATCAATTTAACACTGCATTTTATGTTCAGCTAATTGCTACATGCATCTCTATATAGTCAGTCAGATTTCTTCTTTTCGAGCTGATGAACTTGCAGTTTTTAATGCTTCACTTTTAGATCCATAAGAGACTCCCAATAGTTGATCATAGTTCATACGAGTGCAGGCGTGGTTCTTATTGTAGTTATGTCTTTGGCAAATGCATCCCTTTTTGCCTCAGTTCCTTCTATAGCCCAATTTTTCTCATTTGATAGGGAATGACTTTAGCAAGTGGGTCTTCAAAGTGCCAGATTCTTGCATAAATAATGGAAAACCTGAAGCTCATATGAGATATAGATCAGAACCCTTATTGATGAATTCTGGTGCAGGCCGCTGATAAAGCTCAAAGACTCTGAGAAATCAAAGCAGGCTTGTCGCCCAAGCCAAACCTCAATGGCGCATTTCGTAAATTCTCTAATATCCGAGGGCAATCCGGTCCATAAATTTATGGTACAGTAAAGACTTTTCTCCGATTCGTCTTCGTCTTCTCTCTCTTCGTTTAGCTATGGCGGCCCCATCGCATAAAATTAGGGTTTGAAGAACACGTTGCGTACAACCTCAAATTCTCACTTCGCTTTCTCTCTCCAGCCACTCTCCCGATAAGTAATCGCTTGATTCTGCTCCTTCCGGTAACTTTTTAGTCCATTTCAACCTCACCTGTTCACCTCTATGCTTCGCTCCATCAATTTTTGACAAAGCTTTAATTTTTTTTCATTTTTACTATCGGGTGTTCTTTTTCGCTGTAACCTGTATATAGAGTAATGTAAGGTTACTCTTGATGCTGGTTGTCAACTCTTTGATTAGTTTAGTTTGAGACTGTTTTTTTTGTTTTTCTGACTATTACTATTCTGGTTAGAAGCTGTTATCTATTGATGAAGTGTTCAGTATGTGATGTAAAAAAGTTACTTGCTAATAGTTAGAGCATTTTGTTAGTCTGCTTCTTGTTTGGATGTGGTTGCTGTGTGCTATCGTCCGAATCCCAACTGCTTAATTTGTCTACTAGTTCTGTGTTGATTGTAAACTTTAAAGTGTTGCTAAATTTTTCTGCTATATACTTGTTTCAGGATCAGCTGCCGACAGATGGAAATGAAAGACACTTCTGAGCATGCAAATGTTGAAACTTATGTGGTACTCTGTTATCTTCAAATTCGGGTGTTTTGGTGCACACTGTATTCGTAGTGGTTTTGGTGTTGAATTCACAATTGTTTGTTTAGGGCTTTGGGAATGATAATTTATAATTTAAAGTTGGAACTTGCTACAGTTCACATGAATTTCTGCAAACCATGTTGTGCTGATGTTTTGGTGAGGAATGTTCTGTTGAGTCCCTACCCTGTAAAAGAAGCAAAATTTGCCAATCAGTTTTCTCGAATTTATTTGTTGGGTAAAGTAATTGAATACACTTAGTTGATGTTTCCTCATGCCAAGAGAACAAAATCTCATTAGTTTTGGAATCCTTGTAACATGATTGTTTCATCATCGTTAGGTTTGAACAAACATAATACATGGTCATACTTAATGCAAGACTGATTAGGGAGATAGAGTTTGATGTGTTCAGTTCCCTGATTTCAGTTTGCCCATGGGTGTTGACTGTCCAGTTTTTGTGATCTCTGAGGCTAATATTCCGTTTTTATGCTACCTCAGATTCAAGGGTCCCAGTCAGCTCCACTCTCAACTACATCACTCATTCAAAATATTGAGAATGCGTATAATGAAGGAGCGCCAGAGATTGCTGCAGAACATGGAACCTACTACCCTGCTACGCCAGGTTATGGATATTACTATACAGGTATGCCTTCAAACCATGTTTTTATACAATGCTTCTGAAGCATATTGTGGATTTCATCATTTTCATCATGATTGAAATATGCAGGATTTGAATCGCCTGGTGACTTGGACCAGCATGGAGTTTTTAATATGGATGGTTCAGAGATTCAGTACCAGGTAATAACAAAGAACAGACTTAGAAGCCCCTCAGCCTGATTTCTAGTAATTAATATTCTGTTGCTAATTCAGGGTGGGGAGATGGAGAATTTACCTTATGTATATTACACCCCTGGCTATGGGTATGGACATTCTCCATATAATCCGTATAATCCTTATATACCTGGTGCTGTGATTGGACCAGATGGATCCTTCATGGGCCCTCAACAATTCCTTATCAACACCCAATATCAGGACTGTGCACCATCTTTAAATTACCCCTCAGCAGATGGAAATGGAACGTGCCGGCCAGAAGTATCATTGAGCAATCAGTCACAAGTCATGGAAGATAAGAAAGCAGCTTTGGTTAGTAGGCCCAACAATCGTTTTCCCAAGCATAATCTATCTTCATCATCTGCTCCCTACACAATGGTTGCTTCAGAAACACATATGAATCATCCATTTAATTTCAAAAAAGCAATGGATGGGGAAAGAGAAACTAGCAGACTGCATCAGCCTTCAGCTTATGTATGTTCTCAATCCTTGTTTTTCATATATTTTCTTTTAAATGCATATAAAGGAATCTTCCCTAACCCTGCATATCATAATCTATATTGTCAAATATGTGCGCTATTTCAAATATCTACATTCAATGTTAACATTTTTTGTATTTATGTATTTTGGTATTTCTGTATATTTATAGATCTTATATTATTTACAGGGCAGAAACAATCATTCGTCATCCCCAAGAGTTGATAATGTGTTAAACAGACAGAGTCACTTAAACGATAACCAACTGAATGGTGAGGTACCAGTTGGGAGTGATTCAGCCAAATCTGGGTCAGTTGCTGACGAACAATCTGCGGCAGGTATAATAATTCCCGAATCTGACCAAAGTAATGGTTTCAGCGTGAAGCCAAAATCGGAGACTCCAAATGATCAAACCTCTAAAGGTTTGAACATAAGAAAAAAACTTATTGTGAAGGCATATACATCAAGGATTGGAAAAGCAGATGCTGAAGGAAATATTATTATCCACACTGGTCAATATAACAAGGACTTGCCTGTCGATTATGCAAATGCGAAATTTTTTGTCATTAAATCATACAGTGAAGATGATGTGCACAAGAGTATTAAATATAATGTCTGGTCGTCTACGCCCAATGGCAACAAAAAGCTGAATAATGCCTACGAGAATGCACAAAGCTCAACTGTTGGAATACCAGGAGGCTGCCCACTATTCTTGTTCTTTTCAGTGAGTGTTGGCATGATCATGTTTATTTGGTATAAATGTGACCTCAAATTCTACATTTTTCTGACTGTCTCTGTTTCTCATTTACAGGTCAATGCAAGTGGCCAATTCTGTGGTGTCGCTGAGATGGTAGGAAGAGTTGACTTCCTGAGAGACATGGACTTCTGGCAGCAAGATAAGTGGAGCGGAAGTTTCCCTGTCAAGTGGCACATAATAAAGGATGTTCCAAATTCTAACTTACGGCATATCACCCTGGCTAATAACGAAAATAAACCTGTTACTAATAGCAGGGACACACAGGAGGTACTGATTTGTTGTGAATTCCATTTGTTGTGCTGTCTGTGCTGTCTGTGCTACAGTGCTTTATGTCTAGAGCCTAGTTAGAACCTCAACATTGATGTGTTCTCCTTCTTTGACAGATATCCTTCATGCAAGGACAGGAGATGTTGGAAATATTTAAGAATCACAAGCTGAAGACATCAATATTTGATGATTTCATGTACTATGAAAATCGACAGAAGGTAATTTATGAAGGAAGGATGAGGTTACTAGCAAAAACTTATGGCACAACATTATTTGTTCCCACATTAGACCCTCTTCGAAAGCTAAATGGTGAGTATCATCCGAAAGAAAATGAAAAGCCTGCCAGTGGCAATATCAACCATACATCAACAACTGCCCCTCAAAATATTTCTGAGAAAGATACTTTGGCATCCCCTTCAAGTCCTGCTGAAGACAAAAGTTTAGCTGTTACAGTCGGATCCGAGAAGCAAAGCAAGGCTAATGTGAACAGCGAAACTTTGTCAACATTAATGATTGGATCATTGACCATCGACTCGAAGGTAGCTGATCTAGAACTACTAAAGCCAAGCAAGGGTCCTCCTGCTATAGTTCATCCCAAACCAGTGGAGACTGTAACTATTGGTTCCATGCCAGTGAAGGTTAATGGACTTTCTGGATCTTCAGGACCTTTAACCTTTGGGTCCCTTCCTCCAGATATCAAGGGGTTAAAAAGGAAGACAAAGCATGAGTTGTCGTCATTTTGAGGTGCATTAAGAAAGGCAGTGATGAAATGCATTGTTATAATGGTTAATCAACTTGGTGGTTTTTGGACACTCTCTGGGAATACAGACTAGGGAAACCCATATTTAACATTGGATGTTGTGTGTTCTGTTGTGGCATGTCTTTGTTTGTTGTATCACTGTCATGTGAGATGCGACTACCAACAGAGGCATTGACGATCACCAAGTTTAATAAAGATGTGTGAGCTTTTTGAGCAACTCAAAATGTCATCGTCCTTGTCTCAGATCAGCCATTTCAGAGGTGGTGTTTGAGATAATTTGACTTCATCTTCATTGTCTATTCATTACAGATATCTTCCAATGTGGAACACACTGCAACACCCACTTCGAGCAACTTATATGCTACATAACCCCACATCTCCAAAGGGGAGGGTATTTAAGTCATTTTGACGTGGTCGGTTCACACTGTATCGAAGTCTCCACGCGGTTCAATTGAATTTAGGAAACAAAATAAGGAAAGACGCAATTGGATTATCTAAACGAAATAGTCGGAGACCAACAAGTAATAAATCCTACAAAAGCCCCGCTGTCAAACAACTCCCCCAAATTTCCAAATTCAATTCCAATCCCCATTTTATAGATTAATTAAAATCCACACCTTCCACGATTCCCTCGAAACCCTAAAAAGCCCTAATCCTCGCATTCGATCGTAACTCCCTCTCGCCGATTCATCACCCAATTCTCCGATCCATCGATCAATATCTGCAATTTTCCATCATCGCCTTTTACGTTGATCATCGACAATGTTAGCTGAAACTCAGATCCTACACCAACCCACAATCCCCGCGCTCGATGCCGCCAACCACTACCTACGTGTTTCGTCCTTGCCCACAACCCAGATCGACGATGTATTGCTGGACACCGTCGTTCCTGTGCTTTCGCCATCTCCAGCTTCTCCTCCACCCGCCGCCGCCATTCCGATCTTCCCAGATGCCCTGGACTCGGTCGGTTACTTTTCCCGATTTTATTTTCTCCTCGTGTTTTTCTAGACCTTTTGATTTAGGGTTATTCGATCGAGGTTCTTTGGGAATCGTGCGGATTTAGGGTTCTTGTGTTTGAATGAAATTTGGAATTTTGCTGTGCTTGAATACTTCTTAATTTTGTTTTTTGGGAATCTGTTGTGCGTGAATTTTCTTCTTAATTTTAGTGTTTTGGAAATTCGATTATTCATTATCTGTTAAGAAGGCTGACTTTTGATTGTTGTATAGGCCGTGAGTTGCTTGGTGAAGGTTAACGATTTTAAGGTGGTTCAGTCTACTTCCCATTCGTTTGAGCCACATATACGATCAGGAAGTAGTTGTGATATTGGATGTCGGGAAACAATGGAGGATGAGCATATTTGTATTGATAATCTGTCGACACATCTTGAGGGTTCATTTAAATGCCCTCTGCCTGGCTCTTTTTATGGAGTATTTGATGGACACAGAGGGGCTGAAGCTGCAGCATTTATCAAAAAGAATGCTTTGAGATTTTTTATTGAAGATTTGTGTATTCTGCAAAGTAATGATTTTGAGACTTTTGTGATGGAGGAACTGAAGGATTTTTATAGGAAGGCATTTCTGTCTGCGGATCTAGCTTTGGCTAATGAGTGTTGTGTCAGTCCTGAATCTGGGACGACTGCTTTGACTGCATTAGTATTGGGAAGTTGTTTACTGGTAGCGAATGCTGGCGATTGCCGGGCTGTTTTATCTAGAAAAGGTGTTGCGGTTGACATGTCTAATGACCATAAGACATCTTATCCCCCAGAGAGAAAACGAGTGGAGGAACTTGGTGCTTATATTGAAGATGAATATCTAAGTGGCATTATTTCAGTCACTCGAGCACTTGGAGATTGGGACTTGAAGCTTCCCTCAGGGACATTTTCAGCACTCATTGCAGAGCCAGATTTTCAACAAGTCAAACTCACCGAAGATGATGAGTTCCTTATCATCGCTTGTGATGGGGTCTGGGATGTGATGTCAAGTCAACAAGCAGTCAGCTTCGTACGGAGAGGCTTAAGAATCCACAACAACCCTCAGCAATCTGCTGAAGACCTAGTCGCTGAAGCTCTACGCCTCAACACATGTGACAACCTCACGGTCATTGTCATATGCTTCTGCTCTCAAATCCATAGCTGCGAGCCACAACAATCCTCACAGAGGAGGCGGTTCGTTTTGTCAGACGAGTCCAGGGATAGATTAAAGAGATTGTTTGAAGGCAACTGAAGATTAATCATTGATCGGCCACGCTAGCTCATGTATGTACACTACTAGGTAGGATTATTGATTGGTAACTCGAGTTGGGCTAGCTTGTGATTTGGTTGAAGTGAAATTTAAACATTTAGCCATTCATTTTTGTAGAGGGCTAGTGCAGACCTGTAACGAAGAAGATTTATTATTTTGGTGAGCTGAAGAACTGCTGCATTAGCCTCCAGTTTGATTCATGTACTCGTTAATCTCTCAATGAAATGAATTTCAGTTAATTTTGACAAATGTGTTATTCTTTCAGTCTTTTGTTTTGCTTTATTTTTTTTGTTGATATTTATTTATTACTAATTACTAATATTGGGAGTTTGGTACTCTTTGTCTTAACGACGCCGTTGCACTACAACTACTGATGATGTACACTGACTCTAGCTTCGTAGGTACAAAGCAGTCGTTGACCGTCAACGCATCGCAATCCGATAATGGCGATGGCGTGCTTAGCTCGTCGGAGGCTCATCAATTCATACTCACTTTTGTTAACGTCTTTTTCGCGTAGATTCGCCGCTTCCGGATCCGACGTCATCGGCGGAGGTCCTTGCGGATATTGCTGCGATTAAAGCTGCTCAGTTGGGACTAAAAACGACTTGTATTGGAAGCTTTGTACTCTTGGCTGTACTTGGCTGTACTTGCCTTAACGTCGGATGTATTCCTTCCAAGGTCCGTTCTCTAGGGTTTATCTCTTTGTTCCGTATAAGTGAAACCTACCGTAATTCGGCTGCTGCCACATTTCACTGGCCTGATATGACTTAAGATTCAGTAAAATTCACATGTTTGCATAGCTTTTGATTTAGGATCCTACTGATGTTATTTTTGGATAAAATCATGCCGGATTTAGCTGAACTGAAGTGAGGTAAACCGAAGAAGCTAAATAAATTTATTTGACGAAAAACTACTCGATTAGTTACCTGAACTAACTGTTGTTCTTATAAGCTAGGTTAACTAAATTATACCAAGAGAACTGGAAATTTAAGAGCAAACTATTTTCTATAAAGAAAAATCTTCTGAGTAGTGTGGATTCATTAGGTGAAACTAGATGTTCTCATAATGGTCAGAGGTATATTCTGCATTATAAATTCTTTTCTCGAAACCATTGTATACGGACAAAAGGAAAGGTATTTTGAGTAAGCTACGTATTATATGATGAATTTGAAGTTTCTGCAGGTGCTTTGTGTAATTGCTGTTAAAAAGTTACCTATCTGCAGTATCTTCTTTGCTCTATTTTTATTTGGTGTGGTTGCTGCGATTCCCTATCATATGTTACTAGTTGCATTAGGTTATCCTTGGATGCATATGGTGTACAATGGTCCTCTCATTGGCACCTTGTTATTGATATACCCTAAGAAATTATGTTCATTGCATATGTGACTATTTAATTTGTGATCCTTTTGTAGGCTTTGTTGGTTTCAGCCAACTTGAATCTTAACCTGCCTTTTCTGGCCAGAAGGACAATGGTGTAGCTAATTTAACAAAAGGAATTGAGGGTCTATTTAAGAAAACCAAAGTAAATTATGTTAAAGGGTATGGGATGTGAATTACTTCAACTGAAATTTCGGTGTACACTGTGTAAGGTGAAATGTTTTTGTTTAGGGAAAGAGCATATCATTGCTGCAGGCTCTGATATTAAAAACCTTCCTGGCGTCACCATTGATGAAGAAAAAATTGTCTCTTCAAAAGGAGCTTTGTCTATTAATGAGATCAGCAAAAGGTTTGTGGTCATTAGAGCTAGATACATTGGTCTTAAAATGGGCTCAGTCTGGGGTTGTCTTGGTTTTGAGGTGACTGTTGTTGAGTTTGGGCCTGACATTGTCCCAGCAATGGATGGTGAAATCTGAAAGCAGTTTCATCACGTTCTTGAGAAGCAGAAGATGAAAATTCATGTTGAAAACTTAAGTTATGGGGGTTGACACTTCTGGTACTGGTGTGAAGTTCACACTTGAACTAGCAGATGGCGGGGAGCAGAGCAATTGCTATTGATAATGCTGATGGCTTAGTAAAGATAGCAGTCGAGAAGGATACTGACAGGATCCTGGGGTCTATATCATGGCTTCTAAGTTCTAGCGCAGGTGAACTTATTCATGTGGCTGCGTTGGCCTTTCAGTATGAAGCATAACGTGAAGACATTGCAAGATTGAAAGAAGCTGCCATTTCTACCTACGACGAGCCCATCCACATTTTGGCGGCTTGAATTACGTTTAAACTATGCCTGCTTTGTGTTCAAGTCGTGGGAAATAACAAAACTAAAGCTTTCTTGTTAACCGTCATCTTGATGGTTATGTAGTATGTACTAATGTTGAGGACTGGAAGTAGTCTTTATGCTACCGGCATTGGTCCTTTCGATATGTCCGTTTGTTCAAAGAGTATTCTTCTAGTAAGAACATGTTCAATAGCATAGCATCATCCTGATGCGTTATCATACAAACTAATGTGTAGGCCATTTGTACACCATCTGAATTATTTGTCGACAAGATACTGTGTGTGTTATCATCTGATGGGTTCTTAAGAAACATATAGATGTACTTTTCCACGACATACCACAACATGGTATGTCTAAGCTTTACACTAATGTGTCTCCAAGATGCGATCAAAAGCTACTTGATTTATAACTTGCAAGGGATGGATGCATTGTATTTGGTATCCAAGCTCGACATAATTCCATTTTCCAATAATTCATCTCCGACCGTGTAACTCTCACCCGTGTGATTCTTTTACGATGATTAAAGTATCAAAATGATCACCTTTTAAATTCATGTTCCTACACAAAAACAATGTGAGTGGGTTGATGTTTTCTTGTCCAGTGTCACAGCTTCACTAGCTAGACATCTTTGGCTTCATAATGAAGAATATATGAATCCGGTTTGGATTATGCATTTCCATACTTGGCCATCACAGGTAGTAAAGCCTCTCCTTGTAGATGGTATTTTTGTAGAAGCATACTGCACTCGCATGCTACTTGAAGAGTGTTTAATCAATTAGATGTGTGCATATCGAGGGATACCCTTTTACCTGTCGGTTTTAAAACTACGTTCTTTTATAATTTTAAACTAAATTTCCACTTCAAAATAGATAAAAAATGTTTCTTTGAATGGTGTTTAAGTAATAGGGTGTCTTCATACACACTCTTATTTCATGAATTCAATACATCGGTGTTGCTCTGTTAATATTACATTTTTTGGAATGTTGAAGCGCAAAATTTGAATTTGCAATGACTGATCAATCCATCCAATTTTTTCATCCTCTTGCATTTCAAATAAACGTGCAACTTCAGGGAGAAGAATGGACACTTGGATTATTAAAATGTTAACCAGTAAATTGATATGCATACTTTGGTTTTGGCCTTTAGACCCGTGATTAAGACACACAATAGTGAATAGTGCCTCAAGAATGTCTTGGTTGCATTGGTCTTATGATTTTTACATCCAAATTTTCAGTCTTTAGTCAAAAGTGTTTGTTTTAAACAAGATTTACATTGCATCTCACTCAAGTCAACATCATCCTCTCATATTATCCTTTACTTATATATATGTGTTTGAGTCAAAGACGCTTCATCCAAATTCAGCTGTTTTTCATTCATTTAAAAAGTGTAGTTGAAGATGTGGAGCCACTTTGAATAAGAATATTTGAACACACATATGACAGAAAATACAAGCATATATATTACAAAGTACAAACGTGGCCACGTTTTTCTGTATGTGTTTATCCATTATATGTTTTATTGCAAAGTACTAAATTAACTCGGGACATTGTAATATTTAAATACTTAAGTGAGGAGAATTATTGACTAATTACATAATCATGAAGGGCACAATGTATGCAGGTGCATGTTCATATTCATTGCAATGCTCTCTCTATCAAGAGCAATACTCGACGACTTGAATCCACAAAACCCGCTTGCTTTTTGACAAACATATGTGAATTTTGGATTTGGATGTCATAGTCACACCTCTTATATATTGTTATTAAGGATGGATTGCACTCATAATATGTTAACTAGTAGGGTTACTGTATTGATTTTGTGACTTCAACCAATACTTTTCAGTCATATCTTTGAATCTTTTGTTCTTTTCCGAGCAAAGTTATGTAATGCATTCAGCAGCCAATAAAACTGATATTTATCTTTACAGTTTTGAAGCTATGCATGCCACACATTTAGTCCAAGTAAAACTAACTAAAAAGTACTATTGTTGTTCAACATTACTTTCTTTTTTAGAAAGAGATTGACTCAAGAATTGAAAACTCAGTAAACAAAACAAACTATCAATTACTGAAGACAGCTAACATGCTTGATGCTCTTTGAACTAACAGAACATATACTAGGATGAGAGGCATATGCAAAAAGAAGGAAAATAAAATGACAAATGCATGACAAGTGTTGATTGCTTCAAGGTGGAGACAGTTGTACATTTGCATTTTCCTCAATTATTCTAATCCTTCACTTTCTTCAAATGTATTTGTTGTAATAAGGTTGAGGTGTTTGAGTCCCAGAAGAAAGGGTTTCTTCAAGGGTTTGATGTGATTGTGGGGTAGTATATACAGTTGTTGATTATGATTATTGACTAATTTGTCAAAATAGTCAATGACTAATAAGATCTAGCTTTGTTTTTAAGCTTATATATATAGTTTTCATTTTTAGTTTTGTTAAAGTAATTCTTAGCTCATTCCATGTTCTTTCTTTCCCATCAGTTTGCTAAAAGGGAGCATTAAAATAGGTCATTTGTAGCTAGCTAGAATCTTTCCTCCACATTCTTCTTGACTATCTTTATGTAAAATTTACATTATTGCTTAATTACCAAATATTGACCAGCTTAAGATGATGACAAATATGGTGGTGTATATATTTATCACAAATTTGTATCAACCCAACTGGAAAGTGCTACAACTTATTCCCAAACCTTGGTTGACCCTAGCTAGCTACAAATTACTTATTTAGTTGGAGTTAATTGATACTTACCAAACTAATAAGTTCTGCCCATCTCTTCCGGACGATTTCTGACGGGTAGTCGGTAGATGAATTGTATAAAATGATCAATTTCAGCCTTCAGGGTTCAAATTCTGATGGGCGTCAGGGTTGAAGAGGAAAAAATGATTAACAAACCCTAGAAGTTAAGAAAGGGTTTCCTTATTTATTATCTTCAAGCGGCCATTTCTTTTTAAGGCATAATAAGCACTGATTGCTTGATCTTGTGCAGTTGCCTGCCCATTCATATCTACCTTGCTTTTGATACCTGAATAATAAATATAGCATGGCTGAATAATAATTTTTTTCTTCATATAATTAGTATAAAGTATTCAGATAATCTCTAGTCTTTGAATTTGCAATAAACACATGTGTTGATTATTATATTTAATTATACTTCTGGAACTTTATTTTTTGCAGCACGCGGTCTTAACATCAGTTGAACGACGTGACACATTGTGTTTCTAGAAACCATTGAAGTCGATAATATATTGAATGAAATGGTAGGAGCTGGAAGCATTAAAATTAGTGGTGGAACCATGTACTTTGGACAAGTTCACATAACCTTTTTTGCGTATAAAGGCATGGCATTTTGTTTTATATAAATGATCTTAGTTTAACGTTGATCCATATATTATGTATACTACATGTGTTGGAAACATGGAATTCAACACAAATAAAAAAATCTTAAACAAGCCGGTATGACAAAATAATTCTCATGTTTACATTTTAATACAGTCGGTAGCAATGCCCAACATGCATGCGCAGTGGCAAGTCCTAAGAGATATTGTGGAAGTTCTTAGAATGATCAAGCCTCCATGCATTTTTTTCGAAAAAGTTTATTTAGTTGATGACAATGACAAAAATCCACAATTGTATAATGAATTTCTGAAATTTTTTGATATGAATTTCTACAATGAAGGAAATTAATCTAGTTAGAGTTGAATTTATTCAGGTTAAACTTGAATAGTTACGCGCCAATGACACTCGCATTATTTCACAAGTACATCAACATATAATTGAAAAATTAAGATTGAGGTCTACATTCACAATGTCGGACGTCATCTCATGCAAATTCTAGAAACATTAAAGATATATACATCGAAAAATAGGGTTTCGTTCCTTTGAAACTATTTAGTTTCATTTTATATAAATAAGTTTTCAATTTAACAACCACGCTAAAATAATTAAATTGGTCCCTCAGCTACCTTATCAACAAAGTTGCAGAAAGTAAAATGTAATAATGAAGAAATTACATTCAATTAATTTGAGCTGCATTGATAAAAAGACAACATAGCTTTTCCCTCTCTAGTAACTTTGATGTATTTAATTATTAGGGCTACACTATGCACCATTATATTTATCCTAACATGTTACGCGCCTTGGAAACACGATTGTCTTTCAAACTAACTTTAAATGAAATCGCCATGCATTATATAGTTCATCAGTTTGGTGTAGTTTTGTCAAGTTATGAGATTGATACTGTATTTTGGTGATACATGGAAGTTTGAAAATGAGTAGATAACTTTATCAGGAAATTGATAGTAGTTGAGATTAGAACACCTTTATATAAGTGACTGTCACTCAATTGCAACAGTAATATGATTGTGATTTGGGCACAAGGAACCAAAATGATTTTACAAAATGTTGCCAACGCATATATTTAAATAACGGACAACCGATTGAAATGTTAAACTTACAGGGTTCATTTTACATATATGATGGAGTAGCACATGTTATATTAAGGTTTGTTATTTTCAACAATGTTACAATTTGGAGATGAGTAGCATATTTATTATACCAAACTCTTGTAATTATTGTGTGGTAAGAAGGCTCCTTGTAACTTGGAAGCTATTTTGAGCTCTATGTTAGAATTTATGGGATGCGAGTTGTAATTCTCTAATATCAATAAATCACAACTTAAGATTTGATGTGTTTAATGGCAATGTAGTGGCTGCTGTGATTTTATGTGTTAGTTAAGATTTCAAATGTGCATAAATGTGAGAAAAAATAGATGAATTTTATCGTATTCTGTTTATGAATTTTGTAAGGCTACCTCCTGCGGATTAGCAGACTCGAATAAATAAGTAAAATAGTTTCAAAGTCATTAACGCATTTTCAAATTGGACAAAACAAGTGGATGAGAAAGTACACTGCCATTGGAACTTATATAGATGTTTGCATGCAAATTGAATTGGCAAGCAGCAGCCCTTTCTCATTCACAATTATAGCTAGTGCAACTGCGAATTCAAGAATGGTGACAGTCAAATAGTCAATACCCTCTGGCCATCTTTTATTCATGTCGAGTTTATCACCTTTTTCATTTTAAATTATAATGACAAATAACTCTTATTTAAATTTAAGAAAAAATATGACTTCAGTAGTTCAAATTCTAACTGGGGGTCCATATTAACTTTAACATAATATTAGTTAATGTTTCCCACCTCTCTCCTCTATCTCCCCTACCCTTATACCCCTAATAACTATTAATCCTCACCATAAATTCTCCATCTATAAAACCCACATAATTCTTCACCATAAATCAATCAAACATCACAACAACATCTAGCTCTCTTTACCCAAAAACTCAAAACACTTCCTATATCCATCCATATTGATCAATCAACATAAAGCTTGTTCAAACTCTCCTTGTGTACTATATCTTCGTCTTCGTCTAGTATTACAAGAATCAAGAGCAGCTTGTTGCTTAAAGAAATGGATCACATAGTAATGAATGGAAGAGGGCTATTCAGCAACAACAACCACAACTCATCTTCCTCATCTTCATCCTCGTTGAGCAAGCAAAGCCATGAAGACCACGAAGATGACATGAACACGATGATGGAGGACTTGAGGAGAGGACCTTGGACGGACGAGGAAGATCAGATACTTTCTTCTTACATAGCAAAAAATGGGGAAGGAAGGTGGAACTCTCTTGCACGCTTGGCAGGTACAGTACTTTATTTTTTATTTTGATACCTTTAAATCATCAATTTGATAAACAAAATGTGATAGCCATACGAAGCAAGATCTTTCTAAAAGTAGCACTATCGATTCCATTCATTGTCCTTTTCATTCTTTTTGTTTTTTTCTATGCTTATGATCACACACGCGCTGATGGTATGTTAACTGATCTTAGATAATTATAGATATGAATTCTAATGGGTCAGAGTTGGGGCTTTGGTGAGTGGGGACTGATAAAAAACTGACCCATCTTTTTGAGAAAAAACAAAAGAGATGGAAATAACACTAAATATTGCCATGATCACATGACACAGGACTCAATCGAACCGGAAAGAGTTGCAGATTAAGATGGCTTAACTATCTACGTCCTGATGTCCGACGTGGAAATATCTCTCTAGAAGAACAACTTCTCATCCTTGAGCTTCATTCTCGATGGGGAAATAGGTATACATACATCCTTGCAGTTATGAGATATCACTTGAAAATTTATGTAACTCTCTTTTGTTAATAAGATTCTGATTTTTTTATGGTTTTATTTATTAGATGGTCTAAAATTGCAAAATATTTACCGGGTAGAACGGACAATGAAATAAAAAATTACTGGAGGACACGGGTGCAAAAACATGCAAAACAACTCAAGTGTGATGTAAACAGCCAGCAATTCAAGGACACAATGAGGTACTTATGGATGCCTAGATTAGCAGAAAGGATACACGCGTCTACTGCGACCCCTGAGGATACTAACAACGTAACGTTCCTTGACAATGGTCAAGTCACTCCAGTTCCAACAACTGATCAACATGGTTACATAAACCCTAACAGCATGGGAGGGTATTATGATTCGTATGGAGCTTTCATCAACCAGGTTTCACCCATTCCTGACCTAATCGATGATGATTCTGATCATGGAATCGCACCCGCTAATACTTATCTTTTTCAAAACTCGTTGGATAATTATCAAAACGGTAACATGAATGGATATGATCAAACTAGTTTGGTTAACCCTAACCCTATGGGGTATGATTGCAACAATGTTTTTGGGCAAACACAGATGATGGATTATGGAGGTGGGGATGTGATGCACCCCAACAACAGTAACAAGGGTAGTGATGAATGGACAATGATGATGCAAAATGGAGACGTATTAGACTACAATTCGTGGAATGTTGACGATTTTTTGTTCAATAATTCACAGCAGCAGTACCAACAGCAACAATTCACCAGCAATAATTGTGCACAAAATTATTGAAAGAGTTGTTTTTTCGCTATTGTCATGTCAAATGTGACAACATATATCTGCTGGTTTAGTCCAGATCAAATGAGTTTTCTTCTTCAATAACTTTTGTGTGTTTGATTTCCTTGAAATGTAACTGATGTATCAGAGTGTTTGATCTTGACGATTACGAATTTAATAATAATGAGAATTGTATAAAACTCAACTAAATCCGCATCTATCATCCATGCATACTTAAGAAAAAGATCTAAACGCTTCCTGCTGGTTAAGATTAGTAGCATCTACAGATAGTTTGGTAATTCATTTTCTTAAATGATCACTTTGGCGTTCGTAAGCACCGAAAGTTGGTGCACTAAGTAGACCTTAATCAAGCTAGCTAGATTATCACTTACCAAGTGAATTCATGCGACAAGAACAATAATTCATGCATCACAAAGTTGGGGTTTTTGGGGACTGAACCTTAAACTGAAACCATCGATTGTTATTTCATGTCTGAACTGCATGTATTAAACTCTTTAAATATATAATAAACGCACTCAAGTTCATCAATATGAAATTGTAGATGATCATTTTCATGAAAAAAGACATAGAAGACGCAAAAGTCGGATTCACACGTGTGGGTGTACTGTCATCTAATGAGCCGAAACATTAGGCTTTTTAATATTTTACTATTGAAATATTAAATGTACCATGGATGTGGATTAGCCCTAGTACGTATAAATGCTACTGTTTAATTAATTAATTAATTAATTAGGTGAGCACGGGCGCCTGTCGCACTAAGATATTTTAATCAGTGTAGAAGATTAAAGTTTTTTTTTTGATATTTAGTTTTTTTTCTGAAGAAGGATTAACTATTTATGTTTCAACGTGAAATAAAAATCATCACATAAACCGTTATATATTATTAGTGGAAAATTGAACTCACTATTTTAATATAAAAAATCATTAGATAAAAATTAACGATCAATTAATCCGAAGGTACAATTAATAGTTAAAAAATCCATAATGTGCACCTTGGCGGCGTAGTGGTTGAAATTTTTTTGCAAGACACGTGCTGCCTTGATAAATGAGCCATTAACCAGCTATTTGACATCGACACGTGTGCCTTTGCTAGTACATGGCTTTCATTGTTTGGTGACAATTTTTGACAAACAAAATTTGTTATTTGAGAAGTTCACCACTTGTTTTCTCTATTGGAAAATTGGAAGGAATTAAGTGAAGCAATCGAGCAAATTATTTTTCCAACCCTGAACCTGAATCCAGTGGTCATATCATGAACATGTAGCAATAAGAACACTGAAAACAGTATTCTCTGTTTTTATTTTATTTAGTTTTATGGGTCTGAAATTAGTACACCATGCAAACATAGTTAAATGTCATTTCATTGTCAAATCAACAAATGCTGCTATTGAATCTATGTAGACATCTGTGATGATATAGCAGTAGCAGACTAGCAGTGGCTCTAAAATAGTCCGCACGGGGCTCCTTCAATTATTGCATTAATCTGTAGGACCATTTTTCATTCTCCCTACTGGCCTAATCCCTTCTAATTTGGGTCCCTAATTAAATGATCCACTAATTTTTTCTACTTAGTCCACAACTCACCTTTATTTTATGTCTCCTCATTGTAAAATATTCTATGGTACCAGTATCACTCTACACATATCTGTCTATCTTTATCATCTTGTTCATTCTTTTAAAATGACTGATCACTGCACTGCTACTTCACATTTTAAGATATTACTAAATTTATTTGTCAGTTCCAATAACTGACATGCAGATGCAGTACACTTCATTTGAAAATTGAGAATATTTCAAGTTTATTATTCTTTTAGTTACATAAAAAACAAGTGATATTCAACAAGTTGTTTCAAGTACAAGAATGATGGAAACTTGAGCAAAAACATTAGCGGCAAACCAGGAAATGTAAACGTGGTAATGCTGGTTGGAAGCACACGTGGATGATACTAATAGTAAAACTCAGCTTTGATTAGGTTAGTATCAAAAATAGAAAACTACATGTCATCCTCCAAGTCGAGATTTCGAACCATGCGTACGGCACTATACAAAGGGCTTCTTAGGTGCGGCTTTGAAGGGACGTTCTCAGTATAGAAATGCCACATCGGGGCCTGACCAGCTGGCCTGCCTCTGGGAATCGGCCTAAGACTCGAATCAAACAAAATCGCTGATATGTCATTTACATCAGATCTGAAATTGCAATATAGACACTGAAAGATCAAGCGGGGTATGAACAACTCGGGTAAGAATGGGCTCGAGAACCGACATTAGATAAAAACAATGGACCACGAACCAGTGACCTCTCATCTCTGCCTATAGAAACTCAACAATAACGAGGAAGGAGGTTCTTGTTCAATGCATAGATGATAAATTCAAAATAGGCAATTGTTTTGACTCAGTAATCTTCTTGCGGTAGGTGCTGGTGGAGCCAGTCCGGGAATGTCTCTGATGCTTTTGTTGTTTGGATGCACAATCTGCACAGTGGCCACATTTATATGCAACTACTAGAGTAAAATGCACCCTGTGACACAGAGATTGAACAGCATACCTTCACGACAATGATGGCAATCACTCCACAAACGATAAGAAAAAGAAACATCATTATGCACTTGTCCGTGGCCACCTAGAAAATATGAAAAAGTTGGCTCTCAGTGTTAACAGAAAAATAATACAGTAACAGAAATAAATTTCGTTCGACTTGGAGGCTTGCACCTACCTGCCTACCAATCTCTTTAACCAGCTGCGATGCTTTTTTGATTGAGAACTGAATTGTATCTAGGTCATTTACGATGCGGCCCATTTGGTCTGTCTGGAGTTTTAGTGTATAAATGAGTAATTTAAATGTTAAGAGATAAGAAGAAAATGTTAGAGGACACAAAAGATTGTATACTAACTTGTCCCTTTAGTGAAGCACTAGTTTGTGCTCCCACTTCAATTGTCTGTTGGACAACCTGAAAATAAAATTTATTTATAAGGCAACTATTACAACTCTTTTTTAACTCACAGAACATAAGATTCCAAACCTGTTTAGAACGTTCGATGGCTTGGTCAGTCTCATCCATGGCTTTGTGACCATGATTGATAAGCTGTTGATTTGTCATTGCTACAAAGCAATAGTAAAACTATGACTAATATGAAAAGGAAATATGACACAAGGCTAAAACCACCACTATATGTCAAAATAGCATAACATTTAGTTAAAAAGAGAACTACACAATATATTTGTCTAGAACATGATAAACTAGATTACGAAACATTTTTATTTCGATTTCTAAATGTGTTCATTAACATTTTGTACTGTAACAATACAAATGGATTTTTGCTTAGTATCAATAATAAAGATGCTTGTAAGATTAGTTATCAGCATGAAGTTGTTGTTAATATAATTATAACAAATAGTAAGATAATGTTGAACAGACAAACTTACTAGACGTCATTTGAACATTATCCTCAGCAGTAGGCTCACTAGTTCCTGCTCCCATGTCAAAGAGTTCAACTCGCTTAGTGTCGAGGGTACTCAAGTGTCTGCAACAGTATATTTTGGAGAAGGTTAGCTAACAAGATATCTAGTTATGCACTACTCAATAAATGTGATCTTTACTCTTTACATAAAATAACCTTGTATGTGAATGACTATTTAATCAATCTATTAATCTAAATAGAACAGAAAGCAAACTTAGGTATGTCACAAGTATAGAACATCTAAGATGATCATACTTACACATTTATAAAACATTTTGCGCATTTGCGAGAGATATTAAAATCAACTGGAAGATTAAAGAAAGATAACATGCTAGATAAAAAAGGCTTACGTCTTCCTCAAGGCCACATATGAATTCAATTCTTTTATCTGAAATCAAGAAAAAAGAAACATATATTATCACTAGCTGAATCAGTTAACATTATAGCAATAAAGAACAACGTTCAAGTACCATATACTGATATACTAGCTCTTGGCGAGGTAAATACGTTGATAACAGCAATGTCAACCGGTAACAATGTAAAGAAGATTTTAACCGGCAGATCCGGCCAGGAATTTTGAAAATTAAAATCATGTATACAAAACAATAAAGAATATTCATGTTCACAGAATAGCTCGTTCGCATAGCTTGCTGAATTAAAATATGATGGATTATATGAATATGAAATCAGTCACCAGTCAAGAAAACATTTAATGCCCAAAAGGCTAATTTTTGAAGAGTAAACTATACAATTTTGATCATCTCGATTAGTGATCAAGGTGTTCGCCTTAATTACTGATCAGTGATTATATAAAATACAACATATCGATAGTACCTTCAATAGAAAAATGAGTATCAGAGAATGTAAAAAAGGAAAATCTCTCTGATACCGAAAATGCCCAAAACAGCAAATTTCTGTATCACAGAACTAGAACGGCTTCCACAAACGAAGGGATACAAACACAACGAAAAAATGTATTAGGAACTCATTCTTCTGAATATTACATACCATGGATTGTTTCTCATCATGGAGTTGTTTATTCACTTCAGGAGGGTTTCCCTGTTCTTCCTCTTTCAACTCGCGATCAAACTCTTTGACTAGTCTGCACGAGAATGTGACAGACGAAAAAGTCATCAGCGTGAGACTGAAAGTAAATGCAAAAGTAAAGTAGAATATCTGTCTGCAACTGCATTATAGTAACATTTACTAGTCTCGGACTTTGCAATGCAAAACCTAATTAGCCGAAATATGCAATGCAATTTATTTGCACGAACAAATCTAAGATGGAAGCATATATCATGCTTCAAGAAAACAAACTGTTTAAGCGAATGCAGGCAATGTAAGGAATTTGAGACGAATAAATACCTTTTACACTCCCTCATTTTGCCAGTGAGTTCTTCCAACTGCTTGCTTTGTCTGGTAGCATCTCTGACCTTATCCAGCTTCTGAAATCCATTCCTAAACATCAAACAAAACAAACTAAATGCAATCCTTAAACAAAAAGCTTCAATTTTTATACTTCAAGTTTGTGCCTTTCCGAACTCCAGATAGCTAAAATCAACCATGCTGAGAAAACTACAAATCAAAAAAGAAAACACATACGCTAGGGCTCGGAAGTGATCACGGATTTCGCCGTGGATCTGCTCAAGCTGGGCGCTCATCTGCAACCCAGATGCCATATCGAAATGTCCACACTTTTTTATCAAAAAGATATGAAATTGAGGGTCGGGTTGTGAAATTCAAAACCCTAGCCCCAAATTGAAGACGAATTAAAAGGGTTGAGATTGAATTGAAACTCAATTGACCTTAACTACATTATCGAGAAGGGTAGAGAAATTAGGGTTCGGGTGCAATGAGGAAAGGGATAGCGAAAAGGCGACTAATTGGGAAGACCGACAAGACGCAGAGAAGAAACGAACAAGGGTTGAGTTGGTATTGCCAGAGTCATGCTCGCTGTCTCCTTATCAAATCTAATATTAATATTAATCATTTTCCTTAGCTTGAATAATATGAAAATTGGCACCAAGACATTTTGTAATTTATTTAATTAAAGTAGAATGAGATGCACGATTAAAATGCGATTTCACATATATAAATTAAGAGTATCGATATATTTGATCACTTGCAGCAGCTGAACACACACATGATTCAATGTCACTGACATTGAACTTGTGGTCATTGATTTTCAGTAGTGGACTAAGTAGGCCACAAGTTACTGTGGTCAGTGGTCACAACTCTGCTGGATTGTGAGCATCAAAGTTACAACTTTTGAAACATTATTTGCCAACAATAAAATGGCTACCCATCTGAAGATGATTAAGCTTAAGTATTGCATCACTGAAATCCCAACTGTTTCATTACCCCATTATTTAAGAATCTTGAGAACAACTTGTTAAGCAAAGTGACATGCATTAAAACACAAATGTGAAATGATGAGCCAATCGGGACGGTGAAGACGATGTAGATAGACACTTAGAAACATTTGTACCATGTATCAATGAGATCCACAACTTTGTGAGTTATAAATGCCGTAGTTCTTAATGATGTATCATTTTTCACATTATCTTTGAGTTGAAATCTATTTATTTTTACTTCAGATATCTTCAAAATGACGTTGTTATGAAAATTACTGAGTGGTATGCAGGTTAAGGACCCACAGCCTTGGTAATTCATTTGCCACATCTCAATTACTGAGTCCCACAACCACACTTGACTCTCCCTCCTTGCCTCCTCCAAGCAACAACATGTCTATATTTGGGACCATTTGATGTACATGTGTGCTACTTGCTAGACTCTTTATTGTGAGGGAAGTAATTATTCTTCAAAGAAAGCATGGCTGCAAGAAAGCAGGAGTTCTCCAGGACTTTATTCGAAGAAGTTCGAAAATGGGGGTTAAAGAAACAGAATGGAGTGAGTTTAAGGTATATGATGAAGTTTGGGTCAAGACCCACTGAAAGGAATTTATTGATTTCTGCTCAGTTTCTTCATAAGGAACTTCCAGTTAGGATTGCTAGGAGAACTGTTGAGCTTGAAAGTCTTCCTTACGGATTATCCGAAAAGCCTGCTGTTCTCAAGGTCAGTTTTATCATGTTCACTTTATTTCTTCTAGAATCTATAGCCTAACATTCAAGACATCCTTAAATTTGTGTCTAAAATGTTTTATTTACCGAAGGTGCGAGAATGGTACTTGGATTCATTTCGCGACCTTAGATCATTTCCGGACATCAAAGATAGCGAGGATGAAAAGGATTTCACTGACTTGATAAAAAGTATCATGACACGACACAATTATGTCGTGCCCACTCTGGCATTAGGCGTCCAGCAAATGAAGCAAGGAATATTTTTAAAAACAGGCATTAAGGATTTTGAAGAGATTCATCGGTTTTTAGATAGATTCTATATGTCAAGAATCGGCATACGAATGCTAATTGGTAAGCACAGAAGAAAATAAAAATACATATTTTTTCCTCAGTTTCTTGCACCATAGATTTTTTTGTCTTACGGAATTTTTCGTAGCGTAGGGCAGCATGTGGCTTTACATGACCCAGACCCCCCGGTGAACTGTGTGGGTTATATACACACCAAAATGTCACCTATGGAAGTTGCCAAGTCTGCGAGTGAGGATGCCCGGTCTGTATGCCTAAGAGAGTATGGTAGTGCTCCTGTGGTTAATATATATGGTGATCCAGATTTCAGATTTCCGTAAGTAATATTTCTGTTTAAATCGAGTACTGGATACTCGTACTTGTGGTAATACCTCGAGTATCTGACACTTACTAGCCTCATTGAGTTTTTTTATGAATTCAGTTATGTACCTATGCATTTGCATCTTATGGTGTTTGAGTTGGTTAAGAACTCATTGCGCGCTGTGCAAGAGCGTTTTCTTGATTCAGACAAAGTGCCACCGCCTATTCGAATCATCGTAGCTGATGGAGCTGAGGATGTTACCATAAAGGTGTGTCTCAGTTAGTCATTACTCTATTTATTTCTTGGAAATGGTGATGATGAACTGTTTGTACTTTTGACAGGTCTCGGATGAAGGTGGTGGAATTGCAAGAAGTGGTCTCCCAAAGATTTTTACCTATCTTTATAGCACTGCTAAGAACCAACCTTTGGAGGAAGTGGAAAGAGGGTCCTCGAACTTGACCAAAATGGCTGGATATGGGCATGGGATTCCAGTTAGTAGACTCTATGCGCGATATTTTGGAGGTGATCTGCAAATAATTTCCATGGAAGGATATGGTATGTCACACTACCATCACATCACTTTTCAAAAACTAGTGCCATTTTAAATAAGTTGGGATTGTTTCAAAGATGGCACTGATGTTGTGTCTTAGCTTGTGATTTGAGTAGTGGACTGATCATATTTTTGCAGGTACTGATGCATACCTTCACTTGTCTCGACTAGGAGATTCACAGGAATCCCTACCATGAATTCGAGTCCCTCTGGTTTTTGACGTCAAGTTTTTTCCATTAAAAGTAAGCCTTCATGTATGTCTGTGTTCATTCAGTGCAAGCCAGATGAAGCAGCTTCTTAAATGACATTGTTCCAGAGGATCCTCTTTTAACATGTAAAATGACTGATATTTCCACAATATTTATGTCAGTACACATCCCATGTTTCATTACCTTATTTTCCAAGGATGCATTCTTCTGTCATCATGAAAAACAGTTGTGTTAATGGCGAGTGAAAATAAGTTCCCATTAGATCTTGGTTAGTTCTTGACCTTTGAGAATTTCTAAATGGATGGCTTGCTTTTCAGAATGAGTGATCAAGACCACTAAACTTTATTATACAAAAACTATCCGAAAGAAAATGAACATCACAACACATTTTGATATCACAGTGCACTAACTGAGGCTCAAATTGAGACTAACTTCAATATAGCCTACCAGCAGTATACTGAAGGAAACATATATTAAAAAAATGTTAGAAGATAAAATCTAATCGGTAGCCAAAAATGGATCTGCTTCACCAAGATCAGCAACCAGGGGATCCAACTGTGACACATCCTCATCTTCAGGAGGCAGGTATGTAGGGAATGGCAGAGTTGAGATATCAGGCTTCTTGTAAAAAGCATCTCTTATGAACACAAAATTTCCTTCAGCACCAGGAACCTGCAGAATATCAAGGAATAAAGGATCTCGTTATAGTTGATCACAATATGTGAAGCATGACCAGATAAAAAACACACTTATGATCATTGCTTATAAATATAATTCAAGGGAAAAATCAAAATGAAATATACTGAGTCTATTGATATTGACAATAAGTTGAAAGTGCCAATGTATCATGAATAAACAGAAAGCAAATGAAAATTCTTCAGTCTGCAAATGAGATCACTGGCATAAAGATCTTCAACAAAGCTAAACAAGAGCATAACAGAGAATAGAAATGGTACCTGGCCTCTAACCCACATCAGATTCCTAGCTGGATCTATCTTGTATATCCATACATTTTTAACTGTTCGTTGCTTCCCACCCATACGACCAGCCATCTTTCGACCTTTGAATACCTGAGGCATTCATGTATAACTTAGACAATCATCATGTATAAATTAAAATTTAATGAACAAAACTCTAATATAGCATTAGTTGTACCCTGCCGGGAGTATCCCTTTGACCAGTGGATCCACCGGACCTATGAGATAGAGATGCACCATGAGAAGCAGGTCCTCCACTGAATCCATGTCGTTTCATAACCCCCTGCACAAATTATACTTTCATATGTTTCTTTTCTGCAAGGCAGCACTGAGATTACATTTCATATGTTTGGAAGGAAAAGTGTTCATCTTAGTCTTGAATTCTAGAAATATGTTTTAGTTTAACACGGTGTGGAATACAAGCCCAATAGCATTTAGTATGCTTGAGCCTGCATTATGGTACTAATTATCACCTACATAAAAATAGAGCAATGTCAAGAAAGAGGATTCAGCAATGCACTTATCACTGGAGATTTGTAACCCAGAGTTCAAAGTTCTAAAACTTGGCGGAGTAAGGCCATTACGCTAAAAACTACTTAATACAATCAATCCAAGGTCAAAATTTCTAGTAATCAACTAACCTGAAAACCATGCCCCCTTGTAATTCCAGTAACATCCACATACTGCCCAGGTACAAAATGGCGTACACCAATGGAAGTACCAACTGGAAGTAGTGCGTCTTCAGTTACAGGGAACTCCCTCAGCTTCCTCCTTCATCGGTACACCCTGCGCTCTAAAATGTCCCACTTCTGCTTTTGTCAAATGCTTCTCCTTCTTTTGCGAACAACCAAGCTGACAAATAGAAAAACATCAACAATATCATAACAAGCATCTCCTTCAGATCACACTCAAATTCAACTTATAAACAGACAATATGAATTATGATAACCTAATCAAATTAAAAACGGAAACTTAAGATCTAAGGGTACCTGCAAGGCGGTGATGCCTTCCTTCTCAACAGTCTTGACCTGTGAAACAACATTATCATCCATCCAAAGAACACTGATCGGAACCCGAGCTCCCCATTTATCCCATAGCGCAGTCATTCCACACTTAATAGCAATGCATCCCGTCCTTTTCGAATTCGGCGTCATTATCCTCTGCTTCGCTTCGATTATCCGAGGCTGGTAATCCTCCAATACAGCAGCTTCCGAACTGAATCGCCTTAATCCGGATGCATTTCCGGTGGAGACGAGGCGACGGAGGGATTGGAAGATGCCTCTCGATGCGGCTGACATGACTCCCGAGTGAGATAGGAGGTGCGGCGGTCGTCGGGCGGTGACGGCGTCGGAGCCGATGAAGCAAGGAGAGGTTCGTCGTAGGGTTTTAGAGTTAAATGGATTCGGTTCGATCTCGTTTGAAAGAGATTCGGGGCTCCGGATTCAACCGGACTACTTGACCCGACCCAATCCATGGATCAACTTCTTCTGTTAATTGAACCGACAAGCCAAGCCTGACCGACCCGCCGACCCAAAACTTAGACCAACCGTAAATCCAACGTGTCATCCACGCCGTCACTACTTTATCTACGTGTGGAACACGTGACAAGCACACTATAAAACTCATCATCCAACGGTCAGGATTAACGCAATTCGTACGCCGAGAGACAGTTGAAGTGTGTCAAACCGTTAACTACGGCAGGCCACCGCGCGCCCAGTACACTCTGTCCGCCACGTCATCATTCACCAATCATATACTTCCACGTCATCAACAGTTCGGCATAATGCTTAGTGCCATCGAATCTCCGCATCTTCCGTCCTCTAAAACAACGCCTTCTCTTGCCGACCACTCCTCTGCAACCCAAAGCTCAAAACTTATCTACACCAATCTCTGCTTTCTCCATCAATTGATTGAACAGTCAATGGACATCACCGGCGCCGCTGTGAATCGTGCTCCGTGCACAATGGTGATGAAATTGTCGTCGTCGCAGGTTGCCGGGAACCGAATCGGAGCTGTTTCCAAGATTAGTGTGAAGCCTAGGAGAGAGCTGTCTGGTGGTTTTCGTGATGCGGGTCACGTTGTGTATTACCAGAAGAAAGGGATCACAGCGATGGAGATGGTGAGTTGTGGTGGTGGATTGGTTGTTGAGAAGAGTGTGAAGAAGGACGAGAAGAAGATATTGAAGAAGAAGAAGAAGAAGCTTTTTAAGGGCTTGACGAAAGACTTGTCGATGTTTTCTCAGACTGAGCTGCTCGGAGAAGCTGACCCTGAGGGTATTTCGGTAATTTTCACATTAGCCTTTACCTTGTTGATTTCACATATATGAAAAGGAGATTTGTTGTTTTTAGTTATCTAAAATGTTGCAGTTTAGTGATTTTATTTGTTGATTTTGGAGTTATTATAAGTAAAGTTTTGATCTTTGAATTGCTAATTGATTTCGTTATGTTGTTTTGTGATCAGAGAGCTGCAGAGACTTTGCTGCAGCATTTGGAGGAGATGAAGAGTAAAGAGAAGATGTTGAAAAAGAAGAGGAAGATGGAGAAGAGTCTAATGAAAGCAGCTAAAGCTGCAAATTGCGAGTCATCCTCATCATCAGAATCAAGTGAGAGTGAATGTGGAGAAGTGGTGGATTTAAAGAGTTTAAGGCCATCAATCAAACCCGAAGCACCAAATGATTCATCACAAGTTGTTTCAGTTGTGATGACCCCAAGCATTCCGCTTAAGTTGGAAGCTGAGACTTGTAAATTGAGTTCAAGTAATGTAGCTGAAACAACAGTGAATAAGAAGATTGAGGTGTGTATGGGTGGAAAGTGCAAGAAATCAGGTGCTGCGCAGCTAGTTGAGGAGTTTGAGAAATTTGTGGGAGAAGGGGCTGTGGTGGGATGCAAGTGTATGGGGAAATGTAGAGATGGTCCCAACGTGAGAGTGTTGAGTAGTGAAGCTAGCGTTAATGATTTAGGCATGAGTCAAGCTTCGTCCGTGAATCCGCCACCCTTGTGTGTTGGTGTTGGATTAGATGATGTTGGTATCATTGTGGCAAATTTCCTTGGGGGAGGTTTTGGTAGTAGTTGCGGCGATCATGTAAATTTAGCAGTTGTAGCAGCTACTTAGTACTAGAGGAATAATAGTAGTATTTAGTCAGCAATATGTAAGTTTTGTATAGTTCGTACTAATCCAGTGTCTATGGAATTTGATTTTGGTTAGACTACTTGTGCCATTGGATTTAGGTTGCATATTTGCCTTTATGGAACTCTTGAAGTCTGTCTGTCTGTCCTTAATGTTGAATTCAAACTGACTGGTGGTTGGATGTTCAATTTTGCTTGTTGAATGAATGAGGACTTGTTCCAGCTAATAAGAATGTAAGGCGTGCAAGACAATTGCACCAAAATTGAACTCATTTTGAATCTTGGCCTGAAACGTGATGTCTATTTGTGTCCACTCTTAAGCCATTGCAAACTGATGAAACAGCAATGAAAGATGTTCGCTACAAAGTTATCCAACATAGTTACGATAGGCATATGTACACGTAGTGCTTTGTAGCGAATATCCATCAAAATCACAAAATATGCTAAATTATCACTGAAATACAATCCAGTTGATCCACTTGCAGCCAGTGGAATCCACCTCGGTAAAGTTTAAATAGACCTTAGAAGGCATACAATGGGTCCGAGCTGCTATATAGTACTTACACAAGTTATCATACAATCCAGTTAACGTAATACACAATCAACAACATTACCGATTACTGACTTAACTTACTCCTGTTGATTATTGTTGGTGCCAAAGATGACCCAGATGGGAAATCTGACTGCTCATGGACTGACGATAGTGCTGGATGCTGATAAGATATGCTTAGACTTGATTCCAAGATGAGGTGTGAAGGTCCCCCCATACATGGCATGGCAAAAGGTTCATCCATGCTTACTCGCTGCTTCTTTGTTGACCTATCGTTACGTGGGCTACTGTATGGTGAGGTGACATTGCAACCAGAATCTGGCGTTTGAGGCTCATGAGGCGACGAAAGAGTTTCATCCAAAGAAAAATTCTTAGCAGGGGCACTATCTTTTAGGGACTTCTCCTGGAGTGGTAACTCAGATGTCGGAGCTGGGGTTGGAGGGTCAATCTTGTCAGAGTCTAAGTTACCTGAAGCATGATCTGAGACTGATGAACCAGCAAGAACTCCACTCAGCCTTTGTTGCTCTTCTATAATCTTCTTTAAGTACTTGCCTTGAGCTTCAATACGTAGCTGCAACTGTCTTTGAACCTGAAATATTCGGCACATATTTAGTAGATAATTCTGAACATATGGAACTATACATTCCTTAGATTGGAATTTTAAAATAAGCTATGTGATCTTTTACAAACTAACTACACACACAATCTCAAGAAAAATCATCAGTAATTTATTATAAACAATCAAGCATGCCTCTAGCTGCTCATGCAAGCGTTTTTGGACTTCCATCTGCAGCTTAAGTGCTTCATTAATCTGCATCCCACTGCAAGAGTAAATCAAGCATTAAACAAATTTTACAAGACTGCCAAAAGAAGCAACCAGTAAACCATACTAGCTACGCATCAAACATGCCTCTAGCTGTCATATAACTAGGCTTTAATGGTCTTTTATTAGATGCAAATCAAAGGAAATAAATAAGTAATGGCGTTACTTACGAGGAATCTTCCAAACCAGAGTGTGGATCAGCTGACTCCTTTTTATCAATTGCATTCCCTTCAAGACAGCCGATGTATAAACATATTAAAAATGGTATAGATGTTTACTCTCAATAGTGGCTTAGGGAGCACAGTAAAATTGTTCTGATAGTAAACATTATACTTACCATCAGATGACGAATCTGGCAGGTATTTGGCAAGTCGATATTTCTGAATCATCACATAAACATACCAGTAAACATATCAACAATGCCCTACTCTGAGAAAAGCATGCCTGATAAGGAGTTTTGTGACTAATTTTTTTAAAGAGATACTACCTGTAAATGGCTTTTGACGTGGTATATTGTTAACTCTTTGACCCCCATGGCTTTGAGGACACCTTTGGGTGTAGCCTCTGTATGAAAAATGCAATATGTTACAATAGAGCTAAACAAATATCTTACAATGGAAGTGCTACGGTTTTAATTAATTCAAAAGCTCAGAAAGAAAACTTAAATAGGAACCTGAATCAACAAAACTATTTTATAATAAAGATGTAAACAGCTGAAAACATCAAATTCAATTTCACTATCAGTATTGATTCTGGACTCTTCATGATAATAGGAAGACGAAATTATAAAAAATAGGTAACAAGTATGTGTACTAAAACCGAAATCATGAAATTTAGGGAAAACAGAAGTAACTCACTATCTGGTCCGCCAAGTTGTGCAACAGCCTCAACAAACTGTTCATGGAGTTCATTTGTCCATCGTAACCTCTGCTTCGAAGACCCTCCAGCACTATTACTCCCACCACCGAGGGGATCCATCTCGTAAAAATCTCAACTTGAATGCTGGATAAAAACAACAACACATCAACAATCTTCTCCAGTTCTTCTAAGACAAATCCATAATCAAAGAAAAACCCAAAACTCGAGCCACCTATAAAATGCAACAAAGTAGCATCTTTACATATACAGCATCGAAACATTAAGATCAATTCATTTTGCCGTAAAAGTGAGTTAGGAACATCGATTTTGCCCTAATTCGATTAAAGAAGAGTTGAGATACCTGAAGAATGATCCGCCAGCTAAATCGTCTGGCTAGGGTTTGTTGAAAGGTTGTTGATTTTGCGAGGACGGCAGAAGTTTGACTGCTCGAGTTCGAGCTAAACACCAGGTTTGGGGATCGGAGCTGAATAAGGGTGTGAGGATGAAGACGTGCTTACTGTGAGGACCAATGTGTAATAAATGATACTCTTCTTGGTCGGAATTTGAATTGTTTGATTAAAATATAGTGTTGGGATGTAATTTTGTGCAACCTTAATATACAACTTTTGGGCCAGTGAAGTATCAGTTTTTTCAAGTCTGCCCAAATCACTTTTCACTCATGGATTAAGAACTTGAACAACATTGAATGTACATAGCTAGTTTCAAAGATGTATGGAATTTGTTCGGTAAATTCTGGACATAGTAATCACATTGACAAGAAAATAATCACGACAGTTCAAAAATCGCACAATCAAGAATTTGGATGTCTTTCTTTAAGTGTCATTGACTCTTGAGTGAAACACAAAACTTGGGAATGTAGTGGTTATGTCTCTGCAAACAGAACAACACGCATGTTTAGTGGCAAAATATAACCATCGGTGAAGCATTACGATGTTCATTAAAAGGAAGAAACCCTGAAAATATATATGGCCAGTGTACAATATGCACTACATCATATTTATAGAAAATAATCAAAACTAAATCTTAAACACGATTTTGGACTATGAAGGATGCTCTACAAAGGGTTACACACAAAAAAAGCAAATTTTGGTTGAAAATTAAAGAACAGAGTAACTTTGAGATTCATATGACAGCAGTACATGTTTTACGTTTTACCCATACAGTAGAAAGTAGGTAATACTTAGGAGCATTGTACCTGAGATACTGCAGAGTCATGTTCTTCAGGAGTGATGGATGCTGAAGAACAAGGCTACGCCACTCCTCTTTGTCAATCTTTCCATCGTGTTTTGTATCAGCTTCTTCAAAAGTCTGAAATGATATAAAAATCATCACAGTTACAATTAATTCGAATCTTATTGATGACCAAATTTTTTTGTTCAATCTAACTGGTACAAAGAAATGATAATGACTAAGACAAACCTTGTCAATGATACTTTCTACGACCTCATCTGAAAGATTCATTCCAGATTCAGCAAGTGTAGCCACTACCATCTGCTTCACCTATGTAATAAAATCAAGATCCCCGTTCCCGAGTACAAAATGTCAGAAATAGCAGTACTTAAACTGTATACACTATGCACTGGTATGCAGTCTGCTGCATGCACCATCAAAGACTGAAAGGCAGTTCATGAAATTCCATAAGAAAATAACAAAAAGCAAGTGATGGGCTGTGTTTATACCTCTTGCCTCTCAATAAATCCTTGTTGCTTTAGGTCATACAGTTGGAAAGAAACTGGAACAATAACAGACATGCGATTTTAGTGAGGATCATACATGTCAAATTACTCATCACAAACATTCATCCATAAACGTAAATAGTCTGAAAACAGTTGAGTGTTGGACGAAATCATTAGGCATATAAAAAGGTAAAGAGGAAAAAACCCACACTCAATCTTGTCATCAATGGATGCATTTGGGTGAAACACAGAAAGAGCTCGTGCAAACACTTCAAAATCCAAGATGCCATTATGCTTTGTGTCAAACAAATCAAACACCTATGAAGATGAACAAAATCAGACAATCAAAGGAAAATAGTAATATAAGATAAGACTAAAGTTGTATTTGAATTTAATAACATGTTTATCTTCTACATATTTACACAATCATATTTTATAACAGTGAAAATAATGCTTTCATACAAGATTGGCAGCATGATTGTAAACCAAATGACCTCATGAGTTGATATCGGACATTAGATTCAATGCTCTATCAATCACTTTAGCCACCATATACTAGCCAAAAATAAATGTGCACTCTACATCTTTTATTCCAGTCGTTGTCTATACTAAATTAATATTAAAGAAACTAATGTCAGATATCATCATACATGAAGAAGTGACTAGATGTAAGTTCTTAAATGTTTTACATGATTGTCAATTTAGAAGGTATCTTTACAAGATTTATAGACGTGATCAAAAGCGCACTGACGTCAACAATTAGAAATCAAAAAGTATGTGCAAAGTGAATGTGACGGAAAATATAACAGATACGACAAAGAACTTACTCGATCGGCAAACAAACTTTCCTTTTTGTTTGTTTTGAACAACGCAAGCTGAAATTCTTCCTGAAATAAAGATGTCATGATGAATGTGAGAATACCAAATAATTTTGGAATTGCAAAAAACAATGCGTACACAATTTGATTACCTTGTGGATGACACCATCGTCAATTACTGCACTGCTGATCTTTTTAAACAACTCATACAGCGCTTCTATTTCGCTGACACTAACTGCAGTCAAATACAAAGGTAAAACAAATGTCTTATTCATTTTAAATCATAACCTAGTCTTTCTACAAGCAGTATGTGGACAACGCATATATCACAGAACTAAATCTACAACAACATAAATCTATCCTCTTGTTGTCTTCATTGGCTGGGATCAGTCATATGTTCTAAAGTAAGTATTAGTCTATATAATGATCAGTACCCCGGAGTCAGCAAGTCTAATGCTACCAGATGTCCACACACCACCTACTCTGGACAAGTCTAATGCTATAGACGTCCACACATCAGCTAAATGTGTTCGACAAGATGATATATAATTCAATTTTCAACCATGAGACATTATTCGAAATACCAAGTGACTTCTAGTTTGTTTCTTCAAATTCACATAAAATGCTGGATAATTATAGAATTACATCTAGAATTGCACATTTGGTGAACCTGAAACCTAAGAAAGCCTAATTAAAGAAATATAATTCAGAATGGGTGAGAAAAGAAAAGACATACAGACAGTCTCCCTTGCAAGAATTTCAGGATCTTCCAAACCCCTAGGCTGTCTACTTAATTCCGCATCACAACAACCCAACACAGTGGCACACAAATGCTTCAATGCTTCAAAGAACTGCACCATGGTCTTATCAGACTTTATCACTATCCATTCCTGAATCAAATAAAAAACACACAACACTATCATCAAAAAACAAATATAAAAAAACCAAATCCAAAAAATCCCATTTCAAGCACAAAGAAACAAACATTGAAATCAAAACCCTAGATTGGCAAATCACTGTGCGGAATTGAAGTCAACTCGGAACGGAATGGATAGAGATAGATATTAGATCTGACTAACCGTTTTGAGAATTTAGCTGGAGGCTGATGGAAGCGTCGTCGTGCGAAGATGCAATTGAAATCCAACGATGTGGCGATTGGGCAATTTGTCAAATTTTATAATAAAAAGGTAGAAGAAGAAATCGAGCAGTTGAATTGAATGAATCAATCTGAATAAGAAGAGTAGTTAGCAGTGGATGGATGGATGGTTAGGGTTTCAACCAGATGTTGATGAGATGAGAGATTTGGATTTGGTTAATTAATATCTAATCATCTAATTAATCTTATGCTTTTCTTCTCTTTACTCCTAATGAACATTACAACTGTGTATCTGCGCCACGTGTATTTGGGCCTCCAAGAAGTATGGGCCCACGTCCGCAAATGTCTTCTCTTGGACCAGCCCATTTTCTAATCCATTATGGCGGGAAAATTATCCGTACACTTTATACATACCCAATTATTAATTATTAATATATATTTTTATTTACAAAAAGCCCTAGGGCTCAATCTAGCTTGAGCGACTTAAACGATCCGGACGATAATCGGTGGTTAGGTTTCTACATCACTTAGTAGTTGTAATTGACTTGGTTGAGATTCTGATTTTGCAGGAAATTTGGAATCTTGGAAATGGCTGATGCTGATCGGTTCGAGGAGGACGAATTGGAGCTAACGGTTTCGATTCAGGAGTATCTTAAGGATGTTGAGGAGAAGGAGTTGGTAAGCTTTTTGCTATTTTGGGTTTTGGGGTTTCTGATTTTAGGTTTTATAGTCTGCGGATTCAATTAAAAAAGACCTTTTTGACCTAATGTGTGCATGCAATATCAGAATGGCTCAGGTTTGACTCTTGGAGGCTATTAAAGAAAATAACAACAAAGAAAAGAACTACCGGGAGAGGGCACAGTGGATTTCTTTGTCGTCATTGATTTTTTGTTCCACTTGTAGTCACCGGAGGCCCAATGTTTTCATTTTGATTAACAGGAAGCAGATTTAGTCTTGGGTGGGATGAAGGCAAGGAGTGCACCTATGGAAATGATTATATGAAAAGGCAGGCAATATTTTCTTGCTTGACGTGTGCCCCTGAAGGGAATGCTGGGGTGTGCACAGCTTGCAGTCTAGTTTGCCATGGTGGGCATGAGGTAGAAGAGTTTCAACTTTGATAGAAAAGCTGTGATTCTTATATTTAGGGATGTTTATCGGGACAGCTGTTACTCATCAAGTGTTTTCCTTTGTGTACTTAATTTCTTGCAAATGCAATGGTTACTATAACTGCCACTGATTTCTTGCAAGTGCCTTTTGCCTTTTGCAAATTGGATTTTAAGTGATACTATTTTATTATTAGCATATTACCTCATCCTTCATAGTTCATATGGACTTCATCTGATGAGTGTGAAAACTGTTTTTGGACATGATTGCTTACCTATCTATAATGTTAATCTAGTTTTTAACTCATGAGTCATGACCTCTCTATATACTAGATTCCAAGAGATGAGGAAGGGGAGCCTCTTTATGATGATTTCATCTGTGTAGATTGCTCGCCAATATTTTCTTTCTTGACGTTGTATCCCCAAACAATATGGGCTACAGTTGAACAACACGTTCCATGTAAAAATTTCAAGGGGAAGGATGTGGTTGAAGTCCAGACCCCAGCTAGCCAAGAACAGTTTGTCGATGGCAATGATGGCAGTGATACAAGATATGTGAAAGATGTGATAATTAAGTCAGACCCTGGTGCCAGCTCAAGTGGCACATGCATCATTGGAGTTGATTTGAGCTCGAGTTTGCCAACTCTAGAAAAAATTAAGCCGTTGTTCCTTTCCAAAAATTGGAGGGATGTCCTTTGCAGATGTGAAAAATGTGTGGAATTCTATACTAGTAAGAAAATTGCTTTTCTTCTCGAGAAAGAGGATTCAATTGCCGAGTATGAGAGGATTGCCTAGGAAAAAAGGGCCGAAAAGCTGCACAAGCAAGAGGGAAATGAGTTAAACCTTCTTAACAAACTTGGCATTGCAGACATGATGAATGAGTTCCTTTCTTTCATGGTATACTATCTCGCGTAATATGAATTCTTCATGGCCTTATCCTTGCAAACTGATGTTTCAGTAAAATTAGTAACTGGTGTTGGATAGTTTTTAAGGCATATATATTACCATGCAAGTTTGATAAAAGGTATGTTTTTAATTGCAGAGTACTTTCGACTCATCAAAAACCATCACAACAGATGACGTTCATCAAGTCTTTGAGAAACTTGCAAACAAGCGCCGGCGGACAGATTGAAGTCTTCCTGAGTAAGGCCTGATGCAAACTTGCACATATGGTTAATAAATGGATAACTCAGGGAATTTTTCAGATTCAGACTTCTAATTATTTGTTTTGCTGTCGATGAATTAAATGTACCAATTATGCGACTCTGAGAGAAAAATACTTTGCTAGCTTTTAAAGGATATTTTCTGGAACTTCTCCCTGTGGAAAACATCTCTGAAGGCTGGGCCCTGGTAGATTCATGGTTTCAACTTTCAATAGGAGTTGAGGTGTTTATGTTTAATTCATACACTCTCGCTGTGTTATAATGTCACATATGCATTGGTGATATTTTTCAGATCTTGGAATGTAATTCTATGTAACTCAGAAACATTCCAACATAAACTGTCCTCAAAGAAAGTACAACAATTTCTGAAAATCAGGGCATCAATCATGAGTCATGATATTATTGAATGATATTTTCACCTCAATGAAACATCCTACCACGCATTCATTGATATTTTCTGTAACTTCCAGTCTGAAGAAAAATCCTGATTGAGAATATTAAAAATATTCAAATACTATGATAACAACTTTCTTTCAAATGGCATTTTGCTACTCAGTTCTGGATCATTACAATTTAAGCAAGTGGGTTTAGTGTCTAATTATCTTAAAATGCATTATTGAGTCTTGTCGATAATGCATGATTGAAAATGGATCATAAATTTCTATTTGGACAGTTATGACCATATGTTGATGATAATGATACGATTCCTAACATTTGTCAACTTTCGTCCATGTGGGTTTCAGGCCACCAATCTCATTCAACCATATCACACTACTTTTGTCCTATAGTGCATATCGGTGGCTTTGAGTCATGTTGAATATAATAAGAGTTTTGTTAGAAACATCGACGTTCATTATGTAATTAAGACTCGAATACGAGGGTATTTTGATCTTAAAGTTGTTCAGTATGCATCAATCACTCCAATAATAATTCAGTAATTGGAATCTATCTCGTTAGAACTCTTTGATTATCTAAGAGGCAGATGTACAGCTAGATAAATGGAGATAATTATATGTCGATGTGGCTGATTCATTGTCCACCATGAATCTACTTGATACTATTTCAAGCAGTTAGTGGCTAAGCTTTCTTCATGTCCTTTCAGAGTGTTGTAGAGAGCAACTGATATATGGAGTATGGACAGTTATGTACGTTTATCTTTCTCTATTTCTTGTTTTAAGAAATGTCACACTACAGCAGTTGGAGCCTACCTCAACGTGGCAGCTGCACATCGGTTTGTAGGCTCCATTTTGTCCATCTGTTTTGACGTGTGACATTGTCTTTTTGTTAATGAATTTAGAGACACTTTGTTATAGACAGTTATCAGCTAGCTGCTTAATGATTGTTCGACAAACAACTTTAATAATGCAAACTATTTACATTGGTTCACGTATATTTACTAGCTAGGTCCAACTGAACTATTTGCTGAATTATTGGTCAGGTTTTGTTGGATTAATTATCTTTTCATAAGGATAATCTAAAATAATCCTGAAGATTCTAGCTAGGATCAAAAGACAGTAAGTGAAACATTTATGAGTTGTGCTACATGCATCGATATCAAGTGTATACCGACTCTCTCGACATTAAATAAGGAAATGAAGAACATTTGTTTAGCCTCAAGGATTTGGTACAGGCTTTCAGGTGAATCTCAACATTAATCATATGAATATGTATGATAACTTCTATTGAGACATCTTTTAACCTATCCCTTCACATTACTTTTTATCCTCTGATTTTAATTGGTCCTAAATATTAAAAAGGCAAGTTTAGTCCAGGGAATTTAATAAATCTAATTCATCTCAATCAATTTTTTTTTGTTTTTTACTCTATTGTTTAAATATTTGCTTACAAAATCATTTGTTTATAATATTCATGTTTGATATATAAATGGATGGAAGAAAAATATTGAAATAAAATATAATTTTAACCAAATAAAATAAATAAAGACAAGCAAAAATACTTATAAAAAGAGCTCAACCATCCAAACCATTCTCATCCAAACACCAAACTTCAAACCTAATACACCCACAAATCCTCCGGTGGCTCCAAAAATGAACGGCCACTCCGACGACAACCCCAAAACCCCTCTCCTCCCTCAAACCCAAGAACATATCCAAACCCAATCACCTTCCTCATCCCTTATCAAATCTCCTAACCAAAAAGACATTCTACATAGCCCTTGGACCAATCCTATGTGCTATTATATGTCAATTAGTGCATTTCTCAAGCGGCAATGAGACTCGCGACACGACTAGTCGTAACATGTTGGCCGTGTTGGCTTGGGTGTTTTCTTGGTGGCTGACTGATGCTGTTCCTATGCCTATTACTTCTATGGCACCTTTGTTCTTGTTTCCTATGTTCGGGATATCGTCGTCCGATGAGGTAGCTCATTCGTACATGGATGATGTTATTGCGTTGGTGCTTGGAAGTTTTATACTCGCGTTGGCTGTCGAACATTACAACATTCATCGGAGATTGGCTTTGAATGTATGTCTTCCTTTGCTCTGTTCATTCTGTTTCTTATTCAATTTTTTCAATTTCTTCCATTCTTGTTTTTTGTTTTTCATTTATATGATTGCATATTTACTAACTATTTTAGCTTTTTTAATTTCATACTATTGATTAATTGAATGTTTTTACTATTATTTTACACTCCAAATAAATTGAGTGATGTTTTTGTGGATGAAATTGTGTCTTGAAATGACAAGGCATGTGACAAATCAATTTTTGTAGGATGTAATTTGATGTTGTGCAAACACAAATGGTCACTAGTACATATTGATCTTGTGGTTCGTATTAATTCAAACGCATAAATCACAAGGCCAATATTGGATAAAAACAAATGTACGAAAATGAGTAACATGTCGTGTTGGAATGTGTTTTTACTAAAATTGAACACCAATCGTTTTTGCTGACAGACACCAATCACCAAGTACCTAACATTTATTTACATGTGTTTAGTTACTGGTTAGTGTAGCCAGTAGTGTGGATAGTAACGTTTGCAATTTAATAAAATCATTTAAACATACTTAGAGATTAGAGTTAGTAAATGATGCAATTTGGAGACACGTGGCATTCACTGACACGTACTATGATTCACATGCACATGCAGATAACGTATCTATTTTGCGGAGATCCAGTCAACCCACCACTCCTTTTACTCGGTATATGCGCAACCACCGCATTCGTCAGCATGTGGATGCACAACGTAGCTGCAGCAGTGATGATGATGCCAGTAGCTACAGGCATACTCCAACGTCTCCCATCTTCCTCCACGTCCTCCCATTCATCAGTTAACAAGTTCTCTAGAGCAGTTGTGCTTGGGTAATCTACTCAGCTGCAATTGGTGGAATGAGCACGTTGACCGGGACAGGAGTCAACCTAATTTTAGCTGGGATGTGGAAGAGTTACTTTCCAGATGCTCAGCCTCTTAGTTTTAGTAGATGGTTCTTCTTTGGATTTCCTTTGGCTTTGGTTATCTTTTTGGCCTTGTGGTGCATTTTGGTGGTGTTGTACTGTCCTAAAGGTTGTGGGGATGTGCTCTCTGTTTATCTTGATAGAGCCCATTTGAAGTCTGAGCTCCAGTTGCTCGGTAAGTTTACAATTTTACCCCTCACACAGTCCTTAATATACATGAATCCAATGAAACCCTCAAGAGACTCAGGGGTATTTACGTAATTTGGAAAAATATGGTGCAACCTTATGACTGTTTATTATTTTCATATGCAGGACCAATGGCCTTCGCGGAGAAGATGATCTTAGCAATATTTTCGGTGAGTCTTTTTCTCTACAAGAAATTCTGTGGAATTCTCTTTCAGTAGTTATATGAAGTTTTTCTTAGTAAATGAATAAAATGTGATATGGAATTTCCAGGGGCTGATATTTCTATGGATGACGAGGAGCATAACTGATGACATCCCCGGCTGGGGTGTTTTTTTCGATGGCCGTGTTGGCGATGGCACTGCCAGTGTAAGTTCCATTCTTCCTATTTTTTCTTAAAATGTTGCTTGGTTTCTTGAATAAGGATTTTGATTTCTTTCATTTTTTTGTTTAAATTTTAATTGCTATAATTAATTTCCATGGTGGTGAAATTGAGAGGAAAATATTGAAATTGGTGCAGGTGATGATGGCAACATTACTATTCATAATACCAAACAAGAAGGCAAAGGGTGAGAAATTAATGGACTGGAACAAATGCAAAAAGCTACCATGGAACATAGTCCTACTTCTAGGAGCTGGATTCGCCATTGCTGACGGTGTACGCACAAGTGGACTAGCTGACATCCTATCCGAAGGCTGACCTTCCTCGCATCTCACCTTATTTAGCCATTGCTCCGCTTGTATGTTTGATCAGTGGAACAATCACCGAGTTCACATCCAACAATGCCACCACTACACTTATGATCCCACTCTTGATTCAAATTGCCAAGACTATGCACGTACATCCACTTTTACTCGTGATCCCTGGCTCCGTCGGAGCTCAATTTGCTTTCTTGTTACCCACCGGCACACCGTCCAACATTGTGGGATTTACGACCGGGCATATTGAGATTATGGACATGGTGAAAACGGGTTTCCACTTAAGATTGCTGGAACAGCTGCATTGTCAGTTCTCATGCCTACCTTAGGTAAATCTTGTTCCATTTTTAATCATGCTTTTCATTATGAGCTATTCGATCAATTTAAGTTCTAACTATTTTCTTTAAATTCCAGGAGTTTATGTATTTGGGACAAACACAGAAAATGTATGGCAGAATTAGTTCAAGAAATATAAGCTGGTCGTGTTGAACTTCTTCTGTTCTGGTCCTTCATAAGGTTGTAAGGAAACTGTGGTTCATATATGTATAAATTGTAGAGGCAAGATAAGGAAACTGTGGTTGAAAACCAATGGATTTGAGTTCCATGGTTGGGTCATGTAATAATCAGTGTCAAAAGGGAACATAATTAATGAAGCAAGAAAAATGAAAGAATATTTCAATGTCCGGAAAATGCAAGATAAAATTTTCACCTGCAATACTTTAAACACGTAATTCTATGCATATATATATAGGGAAAGTATCATGTGGAACTCCCACCTTTTCATGGATTCATGGATCCCTCTTTGCATCCGTTGATTGCATTTACTGTTTGCATTTGGACGCACCAGATTGTGCCAGCGCATTAATGAGCATGTGCAACTCACGTGTGCATTTGTCATGTGCATTTCACGTGTGCATTTCAAAAATGCAAACACGTGGCACAATCTGGTGCACACAAAAAATGCAATCAACGGTTATGAAGGGGGATCCATGGATCCATGGAAAGGGAGGGTTCCACATGATACTTCTCCTATATATATATATATACAGTATCACACTTTCACATATTTTTAATATATTTTATTATAATACATCTTCACATATTTTAAATGTTTATATGCTTGTGTTGATTAAGATAAAATTTATTGAAGATGAAATATTGAAGTCAAAAATCGTACAAACACAAAGATATTGTATAGTAACAAGTAGTTTGAGAAGGGGACACCAAACATACGAAACAAAGAAATCGTATACACAAGCTTATTGTATGTTCAATTAACTAAACATCTATAACCAGTGATTCGAAAGAGAAATGAGAAAAATGAAAAAATCTTTAAAAAATCCGGAAATGTGAATTTAAATTTTCCCATGCAATTTTTTAACGTACTACACTTCATATTCCATGCATATATACACCAATGTCACACTTATGATGATACCATTAGTTACCATCCGATGTAGCTTGCCAGTGGTGTCGATAATGATGATGACTTATCAGTCGACAAACGCCTTTGATTACAATATATGCGACGCCCGTTTCGAGCCATGTCTCAGTTTTCTAGCAAATCCCACACGTACACACCCTATGAAGATTTGTTGTGGAAGCTTGACTGATCTATTTCGTGCAGCTATCACTCCCATTACTCGGAGGATTATTTGCAAGTATTACAAAGATATCTTTTTAAAAATTTGTGAAATTGAGGAAGGGAGAGGTGAGGTGTTAATATCAGAGAGCAAACTGGTTTATTGATTTATCATCACACATTTTTTTATTACTTTTGCTAATATTTTACTCTTTAATTTTTATGTCTGCAGGGTTTATTAAATCGTAATCATCGACAAAAAATGGAATTTAAAATAAATTTTTTTAGAAGGCTTTATTGATTTTCATTTTATGGCACTGATGAAGCGTTTGTTACATTTGATATTAAAAACATTTATGCTTATAATTCAACGTAAGCAATTACAAATGATGATATTAACGATAAAATTTATAATAATGTTAAAAGGATGAATATTAAAGGCAAAATGTTAAAGTTCCAATATGTATACGAGTACTACACAACCTTATGGAATGTCATCAGCGTCCCTTTCCGGTGACTCCCCGCCGCAAATGCTAGGCCGATACCCTTTTTCCAGCAGCTTCTCCACTTCTTCGAACGGTAATCCTTTAGTTTCAGGTACTAGGAAAAAAATAGCCACTAGTCCAATGAAAGAAAATCCGGAAAAAAGTAGAAATGTCCCAGCTGATCCGAGGTTCTTAGTTAACGTTAAAAATGTCTCACTCACAATTAAATTTGATACCCAGTTTGAAACTGCAGCTATGCCTCCTCCGATTCCTCGGTATCTTAAAGGATATATTTCTGAGTTGACAACCCATGGTGCAGTTCCCATTCCTGGTGAATATGATATAATGTATAAACCTAAGAGAAGTACTGCAAAAATTCCAAACTTGCTTGGGCATCCTTCTGTGAACCATGTCCGGTGCTGAGCTTTGCACATACCTTCTACGATGTCCGCTGATGATAAACATGCTCCCGGACGATACTGAATTCATATCAACAGGCAGAACAACATCAGTTATGGTGATATAACAGGTTTTCAGTATGGTTTAATGACTTGAAAATAACAAAGGTTTTTGAAGGGGAACTTGCCTCATTTCCGGAGCTTGCGCAAAATCCACAACCTTCGACTTTGAGACAGGACATGCAGTTCCAAGAAGATGCATCTGAGGCAGTTAAATATGCAGGACATGTGGAATTGGCTCCAAAGTGAGTTGATTCAAATTGGCTGATTTTGGGAGAATGAGCTGCTGCTTGGTAAAACATTGCTGAAAGTACAACCAAGCAAGTAATGATCCCAAACATGGAAATTATCATCAGTCTCCTCCTTCCGTACCGATCCACGAAAGCCATACTAACTAAAGACCCAACTGCATTTAGACCTGAAGTGATTAAAGATAGCGCTAGCGCGGTTTGCTTGGAAGCGAATCCAGCAAACTGCACTATGGTAGGACTGTAGTACATAACTGTATTGATGCCTACAAATTGTTGTGCAACCTGAACTGTTATTCCAGCTCTGAGACCTCTCCGAAATACTTTATTACTCATTGCTTCTTTTAGTCTGTCTAAGTTGCTAAGTTCTCCATTTTCGCCTAGCTCAGCCTTTTCAGCTTGGACTGAGGTCTCCAAGAGCTTTATCTCCTCGTCGAGTTGGTCTGGTGGGTATATCTTTGCTAATATGGCCTTTGCTTCTTCTTCTTTGTTCTGAAAATCATGTCACAAAATTATGCTGAGTTAGTCTTAGTTTTTTTGGAATGTAAAAAGGTTTATATAAGTTTTATATGCCAGACCTGTCTGAAAAGCCATCTTGGAGACTCAGGAAGAGACAGCATCAAGATGAATTGCACCACTGCCGGAACGCCAGCCACCCCGAGCATCCAACGCCATGTTCCTGGAGCCTGGATTCAGAAAATGAAAAGTGATGTAACAAATCATCTAGTGAATAATTTTACTAAAAGAAGTCATTGGCATTTTTGGACGAACCTTAGTAAAAGCCAAGTTAATAAGGTAAGCAAGGAACTGTCCACCAGTGATGAGCAACCCATTAGTACTAACTAATGCACCTCTGATTCTAGCAGGTGAAGCTTCAGATATATAAAGTGGTGCAGTCATGGAAGCCATACCAACTCCAAAACCAACCAAAATCCTACCAAGAATAATCACCCAAGGAGCTGGAGCAATAGCCATCACAATTGCCCCAATAAAAAACAAAACATCTGCACCAAGAATCGACATTTTCCTCCCAAATTTATCGTTCATCCATCCGCCAATCGCTGCACCGACTATCGCACCAGCCACTGCCATGCTCACTATAGTCTCTTGCAACACTGTACTATTCTCCACCTCCTTGAAATCCTCCTTTATGTACAACAATGCACCAGATATCACACCTGATCCATTCAAATATTTCATTAGTATTTTTCTAATGTCACATTTTTGTTATTAAAACCGATCAGATAGTAAACTTACCGGTGTCATACCCGAAAAGAAGACCGCCGATCCCAGCGGACAAAGCTAGTCTCATGATATAAGGTGTTTCCCAAGTAGTTTTCCAACATTCTGTAAACTCAGTTCTGTCAGCTTTTACAATGCCACCTTCCACCATGTTTGATGCTCATTCAACAATTGAAACTTGATACAGAGTGTTGATGATCAAGTGTTGGAAAAAGGGGTGGATGTGAATGTGGATGGAGGTGAGTCGTTGATAAGACAGTCTTGATCTTAAGGTTGTTCCTCGCTTTAAGGTCATCCATCCATCCATCACATCAACAAATATACTTCATGTTTATCATCAGAACGGCACCGTTTAATTGAATTTCAATCTAGCAAACGGGCCCGAAAGAAGTGAACCATCTTAATTGGGCCTAGGCCCAAATCAACAAAAACCCTAGACTACGTTTATTATAAATAACTAATTCGTTTGTGTTTATTTTCAACAGGTCTGCCGATTTTACTTGTAAATCTGATCTTTGTTCGTTTTCGTATCGACGCGATTTCTGTTGAATTGGAGCGAGCTTAATTGATGTTCGTATATTCCAGAATTAGGGAAGCGTCGTAGATCGATACTCCGGGGACGACGTCGATGGAGCTTCTGCTTCTCCGTCGTTTAAAAACAGGAGTAGGTCTCATATTCTATCGCCTTGGGTAGCAGCGTCGCTGCAATTATCTCTTGGGATTGGCCATGAGACATACATTTTTAATTTTTGATTTTGTGGCCTGTGAGGAAACGAATTCATAAGACACCATCTTTCGGGACTGAAATTGCGAAAGCATGTGTTGACATTATTCTGCAATTCTGAGGCTTTCATTCACTTCTATGTTCGTTTCGCGAGTCGTTCTTTTTGTTAACTTTTTATTATTTTTGGTTTGTAAATTGGATACTATTAAACCGTTTCATCGTGTATTTAATAACTTTGAAACAGTAACATCACCAAGTACCAAATAAAATGTTGCTATCGAAAAAAATGTTGGGCTTCAAAATAATAATTTAATATAGAATATTAATTTCCGTGTAAGATGTATTTTGTACAAACCATTTGAAAATTTCAATCATTACACTTATTAATGTATATAATTTGTTACTATGAGTTTAATTAATTGTTTGTTAAAAGTAAATTAAGGGAATTTAAAAAATTGCACTGCAATATTTTTTTAAATTTAATTAAAAAAGTTCCTTTACCATATTTTTTCGAAGTACATTACAGTATTTGCAGTAAGAAAGTTTGTTTAATCGTTTATTCAATTTCGTAGTTGTTAATCTTTCTTACTTTTTTATATTTGCAGGGTTAGGTGAAACTTGATCATCAAGCAAATGATATGGAGTTTACAATAATAGTTTTATTTATCTGAATAAAATTTATATTATATCATTGACTAAGCATTATTCTCTATGTTAATAAATGAATATCATTCTTTCAAAAATGAAATTTTCGAATAAGAATTGTTAATTTTCATTGTTACTATCTGAAATATGATCCCAATGTCACAAATTCAATTTAAAAGATTTAATAAAATATTCGTTACTTAAATGCACGATAAGTAAATGATTTTACATCAGCGAATATTAAAATCATTTTTAATAACAAGGTTGCATTTGCTCAACGAACCGATCTAATTTTGATTAATACTCGAGTCAACTCGAATAGACCGACCACGGAGCCTTTCCACAGCAAACGACGTTGTTTCATAAGTCAAAGGGAAACGCGTCGTTCGAAAAAGTAATTATAAGCCGACGTCAGTTCTTAGGGCAGCATAAAATCGTTGCCGAAGAAATATCGATTTTCGGGAGTAGCGATGTCGGAGAAGTTCTCAGCGACGCTGAGAATATCCGATCTTAACGACTTCATCGCGCCGTCGCAGGACTGCGTCGTTTCACTAAAAAGCCAGAAACCGCCCGCACCGAAACCTGACCGGACAGAGGTATGCGGAAAATCAACAAGAGTCTTCCTTTATCGAAATTCAATCTTATTACTTTTCATATATTTCATATCCTGAGTTTTTACAGGTTTTGATCAATAAGAAGAAATACCTGTTTCTTCCGATCCTGTTAAGATCTCACTTAAAGACTGTTTAGCTTGCAGGTTAGGTTTAACTCTTTTGTTTTTGTATGCTGCTGAATTGGATATAATTGGAATGGAAAGTGAAGTGTAATGAATTGTATTGGAATTTGCAGTGGGTGTATAACATCTGCCGAGACTGTGATGCTTGAGAAACAAAGTTTGGATGAGTTTTTGTTGCATCTTGAACAAAATAAAGCTGTTATTATTTCACTTTCGCCTCAGTCCAGAGCTGCATTGGCTGTTCAGTATGGTCTCTCATCGTCTCAGGTAAAGTGTAAAGTCTAGTTTTTGGTGTAGATAATGTCTTGCATTCGCTTCCGTCGTTTATAGTGTTGTTTAGGTGTTTGAATATTTTGGTTTAATGTTATTTTGTTTGAAGTGCTGTTTTTAACTGGAGGCTGGAGCACTGATACATTGTCTTGTTAATTTGATTTGTGTGCATGGATATTATTTTAGGTGTTTAAGAAACTTACAACGTTCTTCAAGTCACTAGGCGTGAAGGCTGTATTTGATACGAGTTGCAGTAGGGATGTATCTTTGATTGAATCATGTACTGAATTCGTTCAACGTTATAGACAAAGCAAGCCATTAAAGAAGCAAGGGAGGAACCTACCTATGCTTGCATCTGCTTGTCCAGGTAGATTTTTTATGTTTGTAATAATGTTAATGTCCTATTAATTTAATCGCTGGCAATTTTTACTCTAGTACTATCGTTTAATATCATTGATTTGTTGCATGTGAAATGTAATATTTTTATGTTCCTAAATGCAGGATGGATATGCTATGCTGAAAAGACTCTTGGATCGTACATTTTACCTTACATATCTTCGGTGAAAAGCCCCCAACAAGTTATGGGAGCCACTGTTAAACATCATTTGAGTAAGAAACTTGGTTTGAGGTAAACTACATACCCCCTTTTCAGTAGTCAAAGTTTATATTATAAAGGCCTGTTATTTATAGAGTCATTATTTTGGAGGTGATTTCATCTATTGAGATTTTCACTAAAGGTTGACCTTATTGTTTGTTTGTTGTTTGTAACTAAGCATTGCCATTTATTGGTATATGCTAACTCTCGAGAGTACTCCTTAAATGTGTATATGAATCATATCTATAACTGAAATTATAAATTTTATGTACAGGCCTGAAGATGTTTATCACGTGTCTGTGATGCCTTGTTATGATAAGAAGCTTGAGGCTGCTAGAGATGATTTTGTTTTTGTTGTGGAATCTGAAGGTGATGTTACCAATGATGCTGTTCTGAAGATTGCAGAGGTGGACTCTGTGTTGACAACAGGGGAAGTTCTGGATTTGATTAAGGTAATTCTTTCACAATTCATAGTGAAAACTTAAATAAGTTTAGTAATATAATGATCAAATCCATATCATTATATATGGCACGCAACTTGTGATCTGCACCATTTTCAGTATATGGAAATTATTTAGTTTGGACCATCTCATCCATTAGGGTAGACTTTTATGCCTTTTCTTTCTCCATATTTGAGTCTTAGTCACCATGTATTAGTGTTAATTTTTCGTGGTGACTACTGACTATTATTGTTATTTGTTGATATAAAATTAATAATTGTAGCTTGCTTTGCTTTTGTATATTGATGTTTCTAAAAAAATTCTTTCTTTTTGTAAGATGCTGATTGTCATCTATAAGTTCTTCACATTGTTTTCATCTCTGCAGGCTAAGTGTGTAGATTTCAGCGCCTTGGAAGAATCTCCACTAGATAGACTGTAAGTGCATGATGATTGTATTTTCCTCATTGTCTATTCAATTTACTTGACCCTGATGGCTTCTCTTGGTTTGGAGCTCATGCAGATTCAGTAATGTTAATGATGATGGGCAACTTTTTGGGGTAAATGGAGGCTCTGGAGGATATGCTGAAACAATATTTCGGTATGCTGCGAAGGAACTTTTTGGAAAGGAGATTGTTGGCCCACTAGAATTCAAAACCATCAAAAATTCTGATTTTCGCGAGATTACTTTAGAAGTAAGTATAATAGTTATTATGTCTTGTAAATATTCTTTTGTTATCACCAACTTTGGTTAGCTTAAAGGATAACCTTAACTACAGTTTACAAGCTTTTATTTTTTACCTTTTACTACATTTCTATTACTAACTCTTTAAGTCACACAAATTTTAGCATAGCATTATGATTTAGTCAAATAAGATGACTCATCCATGGTTATTCTGTCTGTCATGCCAATCTCAAGATTATGTAGATTGGCAGATGTTTCATATATGTGTCGTGTGTAATCCACTTTTCGTCTTTGCAGGTTGAGGGTGAAATCGTGCTAAAATTTGGTTTGTGTTATGGCTTTCGGAATCTACAGAATGTTGTTAGGAGAATCAAAATCGGACAAAGCGATTATCACTATTTAGAGGTCATGGCTTGCCCTTCAGGTACCAAAATAGATATTGGCAAATCTCGAATAGCATCTAGTTGCTTTCTTTACGCCTTCCATTTTCTCTAAAACCTATCTGTATTGCTAGGCTGTTTAAATGGTGGTGGGCAAATTAAACCAGAGCGTGGGCAATCAGGAAAAGTGCTGCTTCAGTCATTAGAATCTGTATATGCAGACAATGTAAGTGTAAATCCTTCTACGTTTTAGTGCTAAACTCGGTTCGTTTCATTTCATTATTCTCTTCTGACTACTATAATGTGCTCATTTGCGCTTATTTAGGTGCTGGTGGCTGACCCTTTCGACAATCCTGTCATAAGAGGTTTATACAGCGAATGGCTTGAGCAGCCTGGTTCTGAAAAGGCCATCAAGTACATGCACACGGAATACCATCCTATCCAAAAAAGCGTCACTGCTCAGATGCACAATTGGTGATAGACATTTTATTGGTCTCAGTGAACACCTTTTGCAGCTCCGCAGTTGTACAGCACCTTATCACACCTTTTTCTGTTCAGAAAATCACCTTACATAGTACTTGAGAAAACAAAACTATTTACATATTTATGAAACCTCAAGCAGTAGTTAGTAGTTACCAAATTAAATTGACTCATTTACAGTTTCTAATTCAGTTTATACATGCTTCAACTTAGTGTACTTGTGTTAATCAAAAAAAACTTAGTGTACTTGTGTATCCAATTGCAACTATCAACTACTGTATGTCCTTTTAACTTGTATTGGAATATGTTTGCTACTGTCCATCGATATGCCTGTTCCAAATTCCAGGCCCATTATCAACTAGATAAGATATTGTGATGCCACTACCCACTTATTTCCACTCAGCTGAGAGCTCAATCAAACTCAAGTAGAAGAAATGAAGACCTTAATGCTAAGATCTCCATTCATCCACACACATCAATCTCCATATCTCAACTCACCAAACCCTACCAGCAACTTCCAGTTCTAAACCATCATCAGCTTCAACACTCAGCACCTATTTCGACGAATCCCATCAACCCAAACAAAATCTAGTTACAAAGACCACAACAAACCATCATCGCCCATTATAGAAAAGAACACCCATTTGGATTCAGCATGTGACAATTCCAAACATGTAGTCCTTGGAGCTGTCTCTGTTGGTGTCATAATGTTTCTTATGGGAATGGATAACCATAAAGCTCTAGCTTTAGGTCCTGAAGGGCCTTTAATGGAGGAGTTTTGGGACAATGTGAGGAGATATGGATTGTACGCTTTAACAGTCAGTTCAGGAGCTTTGTACACAATTTTTCAACCAATATTTGAGCTGCTGAAGAATCCCATTTCAGCTATTCTTGTCCTGACAATACTAGGAGGTGGATTCTTCATCGTTACACAAGTTGTAAGTGCTATGATTGGTGCCACTGATTTCGATTATCAGTATTACTATTAGCTTTCTTACTTTTTTGCTTGTAAACATCAATTCAATTCTCAAGACTTGTTCTGTTACATGGTCAATATCATATATCAGTTGTTCTGGTATGCACTCCTCTTTGAAACTTGTTTTAAAAATGTTCCATGTCTAGGAAGCATGATAGGACTTGCTGTACTCTTTGTAATGAGATGCTTTAAGGATGTTTTCCATTAAAGTGGCACATTAGGAAGATAAATCGAAAAGGGATATTTTCATCCTCTTCTATTTTTCCTTTCCTGAATTTTTAGCATCCATCACTGATCAAAAAACCTCTCTTTTACTGTCAGAACTCGTTAAAATCGTCGAAGAGAAACTTTTGTGAGTACCCAATACAAGAAGAATTTTCATTTACACAAACAAGAGTTTTCGCTACTATTTGAAATTTTCCAATAAGAATTGTTAATTGTCATTGCTACTATTTGAAATACGATCCCAATGTCACAAAATTCAATATAAAAAAGTGCACGAAATTAAATGATTTTACATCAGTTGTCACAAAATATGATTTATTGAAATGCATAATTATTGAAATATCATGAAAAACGAAGAAAGAATACAATAACACCAAAATACTAGTCGACCAATAAATTTAGTAGGGAATATAGGTATCAAAACCGACAAAATTAAGGATTTACTGGTGCTTTAATTATTAGAATCAATGGGTGTATATTTGATTTCTATTTTATCCAACGGTTGATATTTATAATCGTTACTCTCAATTTGTCGTGTATTTTGCTAATTCAACCATCATTTTTTAATCGTAGGTTCAATCAAAACTAATATTTGAGATGATATTCTTATGTCATACATAAATTTAACAAACAATATTGATTAAAATTGATTTTTAATTTAGTTAGGTATTAAATTTAAAAAATTATGATTAGTTATGATTGACGATTATGAATTTCATCCGTTAATTTGATAAAAATAACAAGTTTGTAATATTTAGATAAGCGATGTTTATTTAAATGATCCACAATATGATGTGGAGTATGCAATTATAATTTCATGTATCAAGTTGTTTATGAGTGATATTAACTAGACACTCTACAAAAGAAAATATATATAAAAAATTAGTCAGTCAGATTGAGTTCAACTTACAAAGATTTAAATCTCGACCGTTGATTTTATTTGATACTTTTGACCGATTGAATTTGTAAAATTTTGAAGAGTTATAAATATTATATAAGTTAAATATCTATATATCTCGTTTTTTTACAAAATGTAATATATCTTCATTGAATATTTTCATTGTTCAACCTTTAAATAACACATCTAATTAGTAAAAAAACACATCTAATTAGTGGTTCGAAAATAGCAAAGTTACAAAAACGATAAAATTGAAAGAGAAAAATACTGAAAATTTGGAAAACACAGTTTACATGTGCAAAAAAATCTACAAACCACATTACTCTTTAATGCATATATATAACTCACGCTTTCACAGATTATTTGTCATCAAAATAACTTAAGATTATGGCAACATCTAAAATGCACATTCGAGGGACTTTGTCAATGATGTTCGTAGTGATGATGGTGGTTTGTCAATCAGCAAATGCCTTCGTCGATCAGAGTGTATCTATCAATCTCTTCGAGTCATGTCTCAGTTTTCTAGCAGCTCCTGATATTAGAACACCTACAGAAATCTGTTGTATGAATGTATCTCACATGTTTGACTTAGCTACTGAAACCGAACATCGGAGGGTAATTTGTCGTACATTCACAAAATATCTTGATTTAGCTTTTGATCTAGATGAAGGCAGAGGAGAACTTTTGAAATCCAAGTGCAAGGTCAGCCATTCCATATTCCGTTCGACCGTGATGCAGATTGCGAAAAGTAAGATAATTTTTAAATAATTCGATTTAACCGCGTAAACATTCGGATCAATGCTAATATTTTCAACTCTTTTTACAGGGTTGAGTGAGCTTTGTTGATGGACAAAATGATACGGAGCTTACAATAAGAGTTTATGCAGCAGAGTTATTAATTTGAATTTTGTATCATCAATGAATAATTTGTATCAATTATTATGTCTCAAAAATATGAAGTTCAAATTTCTATATGTTATACCTTAAAAACACACAAACTGATGAATAAAAGTTCCACATTTATTTATACTTGTCGAATTTTTCTTTTTAAGCAACATGAAACAGTTTTTTGAATCATACTTTATCTTCTTCGGGTTTAGTTTAAAAAAATCTTCGCAGATTTGTTGAAGTGTTTCCTTCACGTAGTATATTTTGTGAAAAGTGAGGTACACATATCGTATTTTTAAAATAAAACTTAATATCACGCCAAAGATTTACTGCTTTAGCAATCACTTGGAATCGAACCCATCAAATTATAAAATATCCTCTTTTTGTAATATCATTCAACTTTTGTACTTGCCAGCTTTCTCAATTCATAGCATTTTGGATTACCATCATCTTACTCTCAGTGCAAAAGAATGGATGAAAGAAACCTTAATTTCATGGCATTTTTTATTTCTTGCAGATTAATATGTGAATTTTTAGTGAATTTTATGAGGGTTAGTTTATAAGTGATTGTAAAGTTTATGTTGTAAGTCACGCGTCATAAATTTGATTTTCGAGGAATAATTTTTTTATTATTAGTGTTGGATGATACGAATAATAAATACACACTGTGACATGCATTTCCAAGAATAGTTATCGATCAATTAAATTAACTTATTTAAAAAAATAAGTAAATGGAAAGAATTTAGAAATACAAAAAAAAAATTAAATATTGTAATTTATCTGAAACTTGACAACATAAAGAAGAAGCTGGTTGAACCGCTAGATTATCAATCATGAGACACAGAATCTTCGGTCGAACCGAAATGAATAAACAAACCGATCGAGCTGCTGCTTCACCTTTCCCAATTGCATTTCGCACTTTCACTTTCTGCTGCTTCCGCTCTGCTCCGCATAATCTTTATCTCAATTTCGTCGTCAATATCGCACGCGCATTCTCCAACTCCAATCGAATCCACGCGCTGATTTTTTTATTTGTATTTTTGCTGTTTTTTCTATTTTCGTGAAATTAGGGTTTCGAACTGCTACTAGCAGCATTCTCGGATTCGTCCGCGCTTTATCGATGTATGAATTTGTAATCTTTGTTCAAGTGCTGATTTTTGTTTATGCTATGGAGATTTGACATGTGTTGATCTTGTTTATATATGATTGCAGTGAAAGGGTTGATGGTGCTATGAATCAAGCATTTTCTTGTCCCAAAGGTGAATACTTTATATGTAATTTTTAGATGTTTCACTTTCAAGGGATTTTTCTTGCATTAAGTTATATTGATTTTAATGGTTTCGCAGGTTCTGGTTTTTATCAATTGATGCTTTTTGTTGCTTGGCTTTCTTGTGTTTTGGATGTTGTGATGTCAATGATGGAAGTGGATTCTCCGAGATTTGCTCCTATGCTTGACCGCACTGAGTTGCCTCGAAGTGGATTATTTGATCCGATAGAAATAACACCATCGGTGATTCCGAATTATACTTCACATGGGGAACCGTCGAATCCTGTCTACCCGGCTCTTCCACCCACTTATGACCCTGTTTTGACTGGAAGGTGCCCGTTTAATTTTGATGATATCTCTAGCATTATGGAGAAGACAGCTTTTGATTGTTCTCAGCTTTTTGCTCCAGTGGTTGCAAATGTCATTTGTTGTCCTCAAGTTAGTAGTTTACTACATATCACACAGGGGTATTTTAGTAGAAGTTCTGACAAGCTTGTTTTGGAGAATGAAACTGCCAAGGATTGTATGTCGGATATTTTAAGTATATTAAGTAGTAAAGGAGCAAGCAGCAACATTAGTACGTTGTGTTCAGTAGAGTCTAAAAATATCACAGGTGGGTCATGTCCTGTCAAGAACGTTGTTGAGTTTGAGAAGATAGTAAATGGGAGCAAATTATTGAATGCATGCAGCTCTGTTGATCCACTCAAGGAGAGTTGCCGACCAACATGCCAACCAGAAATTTCAGAAGCTGCTCTTCATCTATCCACTGGGGATTTGTCGATAGATGATGCCAAGACTATGGCTGAACGGCCTAGTCATATTAACGCCATCAATGACTGCAAAGGAGTGGCTTTCGCGTGGCTTTCTAGAAAATTGTCTCCCGATGCCGCAAATAGGGCATTCCGTATAATAACTGCTTGCAAAGTGAACAAAGGCAAGTTATATTATCGATCATTCTCGTAATTTTATTTCTGATTTTATTTATGATTTATTTCTGATTTTATTTCTGATTTATTTCTGATTTTATTTCTTCGTACAGATTATGTAATTACGTAATAAATGGTTGACGAGTAGTCACATGTTTCTGAGATCAGTAGACATGTTATCATGAATGAACTTTATTGTCACATAATACTTTGTTTTCCTCGTACAAATAAATAGGTAACAATACGTTATGTGCAGTTTGCCCTTTGGAGTTTGAGCAACCATTTGAGGTGACCAGAGCATGCAAAAATGAACTTGCACCAAGTCCCGCATGCTGTAGCTCGTTGAACAAATACATTGAGGGAATGCAGAATCAAATGCTACTTACAAATAAACAAGCAATCCTGTGTTCTACAAAGTTTGGTTCTCTGCTCAGGAAAGGTGGTGTCTTGACAAATATTTACCGGCTATGTGATGTGGATCTTAAAGATTTTAGTCTTCAAGGTGCTTGTTTCTGCTGACAACTTTTGCATATTATTTTCCTCTATTCTTCTGTCATGAATTTCGTCTAACTTTCAATATCTTTTTGTGATGGACATGATGTGGCAGTAAATGATGGCCAACCAGGTCAGTTACACTGTTGTTTGTATATTTATGTATATGGTTAGTTTTTTGTTGTGAACTGATTGCGTTTTGTGCATTATATATATCTTGTTATCAATATTATTTGTAAATCATGTATAAGGTTTCACTGGCTTACACTTGTTGTAAAATATAGGTTGCATTTTTATTATGATGCATGAATTAACCAAAGATAAATATCGTGTAAACAAATGTGTATTTAATGTTTGTCCATTTATCCACAACTGAAACTTCCAGCATTATGAAGTTATGTAGTAATGATTGTCTTTTGTTTGTCAATTAGGGTGTTTGCTTCCAAGCCTGCCAGCTGACGTGGTCTATGACAACTTCACTGGTTTTGGCTTCACGTGTGACTCAAGCGACAATGTTGAAGCGCCATGGCCTTCATCATCCTCGTTTTCTTCCTTTTCGCTTCTGTGCTTCAGGTAAATGAAGCAATGGTTATTAATATTCTACTGCAATTAATTTGGAAGTGTTTGTCTGAATATATGATAAGTGTCTAGCATGCAAAACTGAGTTACACACAATTGCAGAGATGTCACTACCGGCCCGACCAACCTCTGGAACTCCAAAGCGCTGTGGTAAGCAAGTGTTAAACTAAGTTTTCTTTTTATTTGTTTGAAATGGAAACAACTGATTACATCCTTCTCATAATTTCAGGGATGTTTGCTGGCTTGCTAGAGTTGCTGCTCTTTTTTGTGCATTTCATAGTTTATCTCCTTCATTGAATGAACACGCTTACGTGAGTTGACTATCGGAATAGAGTTAGTTGGAGCCTTTTAGATTGTAAATATTGACTCGCCTGCCTGTTGTATTGTATAGATGTCTACTTGGTTTTCATTGGTTAAACCTTACAGGCACTGAAGAACATTGATTCTTCTGTTCAAAAGGGTATTTATGTATAGAAGGTTCTGTTGCCATTGTATCACAAATCATGTTCTCCGCGAATGTCAAAAAGCATGTAAATCTCCACATCTGAGGTGCTGTTGCAGTCTTTTTTCTACTGAAATAATTGCTGTAACATCCTGTAGCTAGAACACAAAAGTATTGACTAATTACTGAAAAAGGTCTCACTATAGCATCCTTAAAAAAAGCTTCACAAAATGCATATAATAATTGCAATGCAATATTATATGATAGATAGTTCTTACATTGTTAATATGTCCTGGGAACACAGACGAGCACATTAACTATATTTATAAACGGAAGGTCCCATACACATTGACTTTCTTTAGTTTTGATTCAGTGAAGGTTATGTATTCTGATGAGTTGTAGAACGAGGAGCATGTATGGCCTGAGATGTATAGCTGTTCCGTGCAGAGGCGGAAAGAGGGATGCTTGGATGGGAGGGAAATGAGGGGATAACCTTAACTTGCCTCAACCGATAAAATCTCGAGTTCAGCCCACCATAAAGGAGATAGCTTTGGAGTAGCAGCTTCGGGTGAGATGGAAATGACTTCTCTCAGTTTAGTAACGACTTCTTTCATTGTGGCCTTTTCCTTGGTTCGGGTTGGACACAGTCCATTATAACATCACATATGTGGTTAAGCTCATTGTCTTTGAACGATTTCAGGGATGGATCCACCAGGTTGTTGATACCTTGTCTGTTGAGCAAGTGCTCATTTGCCTGAAAAAATATTATAAAAGGGTATATTATTTCAGCGAGCTATTATTAATATGAGGTTAGACTTGGATGGATACTTTACCCAATTGAGTATAGAGCCATATTCATCAGTGTGAGGAAGCTTTCCAGATATAACTTCAAGCAACAGTATTCCAAAACTGAACACATTTGTTTCAAGATCAGGGAGCACAGGTCCAGAGTGTCTAGTACATGTAGAATGTCGAGTGGATTCATCTTGACCCGATTTCTGCGTGAAGTATTTCCAGAAACTGGCATCTATAATCTAAAATAGGAGACATGAAATAAGTATCAACAAAGTGATTCACTTATGAAAAATGCCAGTCTGTTGAGTAATATAACTTTGTACCTTGGCAGCATAGTCATCAGTCAAAATTACTGCAGACGAACACAAGTCTGGGATTGATACTGGAGGATTCAACTCGTGCATGTTTTGAAGGCAGTATGCAATGCCCATAATGATCCTCATCCTCCCATTCCAATCAATATGCTCCATTTCTTTCACTGGTTTGTGAAACAATCATCATTTGAAATCTTAGACCTCATAAGCAAAGCCAAATTCTATAAAAAATGCTTAGGGTGTCAGAATACTGAACTAACCGTGCAGATGCTCTAATAGAGATCCATTTGGAGCATATTCAAAAACCATCATCCTTGTAAAGGGTTCTTCTTCCTCACAATAGCCAAGCAGATTGATGAAATTTTTGTGGTTCATGCGGGACAATGTCTCAATCTATAGATCAAGAGAACAAATGACAAATCACCCAGGGTAGTTCAACATTCACTTGGCACACGCAAGCTGAAGTGAGGATTGACAATAATTATGAAGTACCTTTTTACGGTAAGCCTTTTCTGCACTTCTTGACCACTCTTTAGCTGAAGATATTGTGGTGGAAACAACAGCAATTTCCACTCCATCTGACAGAGTACCCTTGTACATGATGCAGCCATCATCGGTACTAATGATATTGCTAAAATCTTCACATGCTGTTTCAAGCTCCGCACGATTTAGCTTTGGAATACCTGAAATATAGATAAATAATTAACTTAAATGTTTTAAACAAATCATTGACTGTGGAATGTACCTGTAGAAAATGCTTTCCTCAGCTGTCCACTAAGTCCTGTCTTCCATGGACTCACTGCCTTGATTTTTCTGTTTTTACAAAAGCAAAACACAACTACGCTGATGATCAGCAATGCGCAAGCCCCTGTGGCAACAAGGATGTACTTCCATACGCTTGCAAAAGTTTGGCTTGTGGATTCTATCGAAGTGTTGACAGAAAAGGGTGTAGAAGCATTCGGAGTTCTAGATGCTGACTGCCTATATGGTTGATCCTTTATTCCACCAGTCACTGCTGAAAAAGCGCCACTACTGTGTGTAATTGCAGTGCCATCAAATTCATCGGGCGGAGGTCTAGCTGGGGCTGGCGCAGCAGCCAGGTTTTTGGACACTTCAGAAAGTGTACGGCGTGCATTGCTGGCAACATTTGCCTGGAGCGAACCTGCAAGTTGAACACTGGTATCAATTTTTTGAGAAAGGAATTTCAACGTACAATAAAAATTAACAAGAACTATTTTAACTTACTTGAATCACTATTTACAATTTTAGAAGAATGCAAGCCACTTCTGAAATTCATCCTGGTAATAGGTTGGCTCAGTAATTAAAAGGGCATATTGTTTAAATACTCTTCAACTTACTTCAAAAATATGTAACCTGTAAGAGATAATACACACAAGAAACACATACCCATGACCGAGTTTTCTACTTCTGGAACCTGGGAAGGTGTCATCAAAATCAAACTTAGCTTCGGTGGGAAACTTCAGGAGAACAATAACTGCAGATTAAGTTTAATAGAATGCCAAAACATTTAAAAATCACATCTCCAACGAAATGCATTTAGAATTGATAAAAATCATTAGAGCCAAGTTATACCTTCTTCGTGAAGCGCCAACATTTCTGAGAAGTCAATATAAGAAACACAAGTAAGTGAAAAGGCCAGTTCGATGTTAGTGCATTCCATCCACCACCCATTGCTCAGAGGCAGATGCAGCAGTATAACAGGACGAAGGCCTAGACTTCCTTCAGTAACAAGCAAATACTTTGTTTTGTGCACACAACTATTGTTTGTTACAAGTATCTATATACAACTATTCCTAACAAACGGACACGTAACTTAGATCGTGAATATAAATATCAAAATAATGCTTCTGGCAGACTGAGTAATGAGCATTAGAATCCTTCATCTCCCACTTGTTTCTTTCCAGGGCTCGAGTTTCTCTACACACACACCCTTGCAGTAGCACCAGTTGCCAAATGCAAAATGATAAATACCCTTCTCAGCACAATTTACAATATCTGCAGCTGAAACGCATAGAGAAAAAAACAAGAATTGGTTAATGCATACAAAATTAATCAAATACAATGTCCCGTTCATAATCAAATGAGTCATGGATTTGGACATACCGTAACAAAGGTGGAGAGCAGGTGGAGATCAGCCGAGGCAAAGAGGGATTGAGATTGAGGTTGTGGAGGGGAGGAGATAAAATATATTGAGATGAGACGTTTGATTTGTGACTGTCCTAACAAAAAGGAATTGAATGAGACCTGAGAACCCTCGACCTCCTCAGAGGAGCCTCATTGTTGTCATCATCTGCATCATCTCCACAACCATCAATGTACCTATTTGTCTGTCTGTCTTTGTTGAAGATTGTCGTTACCTTTTTCTGAGAACAGGGGAGGTGTTTTTTGTTCTTCTCTCCCCCTTCTCGTCTGTTTTCTCTTCTTGTGATATTCTTTGCCTTTGTGTCTTTTTAGACCCTTCCACATTTCCTCAGCCAAAACTCTTGCGCTAATTCTGTTTTCCTTTATTTTCTTTCCATTGATAATTTGTCAAAATATGATTGTATCTATGTACTCATTAGCACAAAATAAAATAACAATATACGAAATTTAAGATTAATGAGAACTAAAAATAATTGTGAATGAACAACTTACTTTGAATGATAACACAATTCTGTTGCATGCATCCAGAGCCATAATTCAACGAGAGAAACCAACCGCAACTCCAGTCATATTGAAACTTTCCTGTAGAAATGCCAAATTGTACTAGCACAATGCATATGTTTGAGGCCCTTTATAATTTTTATGGAATGTGATCTTCATTAAAAATGATACGATGTGCAGACATGTTTCTAATGTAGCGAAGCAAGAAATAAAACATCTTAAGGTAAATAAGATCAAAGTACTATAATAATTTTTTGAACATCTATTAGAATAAATATTTACTATAATACCATTGATTCATTAAATAGAATGTATAAATTCTTTAACTATATAGAACTTCTAATTTATATACCGGCTGTGAATTTACAAGGATAGGCGTAAAGGACGACTAGTGTGAAAAAACTAAACAACACCAGAACGAATATTTCAACGGAGAAAGTTGATCATAGTACTCTAAAGTCGAAATTTTACCCGTGCCATGAAATGTGGATGATCACAAGCTCAATTCATGAGAAGCGTAAAGAATCAGCAGCCTCCCAAGTGCAAGGGGGAATGGTACTCTTGATAACGTTATCTGCCTTCCATTTGTACATCAGAGAGTGGGAGCGATATTGAGGATGAAATACATTCCTTAACTTCATTGAAAGTTGGGTGCTCTCCTCTTCCCAGGTACAAAGGATATTTGGACCACATTTCTTGTGAATTCAATAAACATTTTTCAATAGCTTCACATTCCGTATCATCATTCTCATGTGCTCTTCCCTCTAAAATTCTTACCACTTGTCGCATTGTTGGCCTGGCTGTTGGATCAGGGTATGCACACAGCATTCCTAAATGTAAGACTTTTTCCGCTTCTTCCCGGTCAAAGCCACCTCTATGTAACAACCTTTCATCAACGACGCTGATAAGCTGCCTCTGCTTCATTTTAAGCCAAACCCAGTCTACTAAAGGTGGCTGTCCTTCTTGAATTGGTATCTTACCGCATAAAACCTCCAAGATAAGAATACCAAACCCAAACACATCAGAATGAGTAGATACTCGTCCTCTTTTGATAACTTCGGGAGCCAAATACCCGATAGTGCCAACTACTCTGGTCGTATTAGGCACTTCTCCGTGACCATGGATCCTAGCCAACCCAAAATCTCCCAATCTTCCGTTCATATCTTTGTCAAGCAGTACATTGCTAGCCTTAATATCCCTATGAAGTACTTTACTTTCCCAGCCCTCGTGAAGATACAAAACCCCGTTAGCCACATTCTTCAACACCCGAATCCGTTCTCCATAGCTCAGCATTTCATTCTCATCACATCCAAAAATTCTCTTATCCAAACTACCATTTTCCATGTAGTCGTATGCCAACATAAAGCTTCCTTTTTCTCGTTTGCACCACCCTCTCAATCCTACCAAATTTCTATGCTTTAACCTTCCAAGACTTGATATCTCAGCTAGAAACTCTCTCATACCATTCTCATTACCATGTGAAATGCACTTCACCGCCACTTGAACTCCATCCAAAACACCCTTGTAAACCTTCCCATTCCCTCCAACTCCAATCACATTCTCATCCGCAAACCCCTTAGTTCCTGCCTCAATCTCCTGGTAACTCATTCTATGCGGCCAATACTCAAACTCCCATTCTTCCATTTCACTCATCCTCCTTCGCCTCCTCCTCACAAACCACACAATAAAACCAACAGCCCCGCAACAAACCACAAAACTCCCAGCCGTAACCCCCGCAATAAACCCTTTACCATTCACAAAAGAATCCCCTTCCAGTACAAACAACGGCAACCCAACAGTCACCAACTCATCCCCCAACCCAATATCATAATTACTAAAACTCCAACCCAAAATTTTATGACTCTGAGTAAGTGTCCCAGTTGCCGCAGTAAACCCAACATACATTTCATCCAGTAACACCTCATCCAAATCAACCTCAACGCTCAACAAACTCTTCCCAGGCTTCTTTTCACCAGCTGGCGCCATTGAGACATTTAATCGAACGCCTTGAAAGTCAATCCAAACTTGATAATTCCTACCATCATTCAATTTCAACTCCCTAAAGCTAAAACCATTCCCAGTATCCTCAATCCAATATCCAGCAGGTTCCGAAAAATTCGACGAAAGGGAGTTTAAATTAACACCAACATGATTATCATCAATATCATTAAACTCCTGGTTTTTGAACACATCAAACTCAATACCAAACATATGATTACTAGATCTGCCATTATTGGTTCTGTTTAGAAACCCTAAATGTTCAGCTGCGCTTGAGCCGTTAATACCTGTAGCAGGGGTGAACAGGAAGACGATTCCATGGCCGGGGAGGAGATGGGGGTATGGAGCCATAGAGAAAATGAATGAAGTGTAGAAAGGGAGGGTTTTGGAGTCGTTTTTTATGGGGATTTTGGTTGGAAACAGAGCTCGGCCGGTAGTGAATTGTGTGGAATTGGTGAGGGAAAGGATGTTTGGAGGGTCAAAGTGAGCATAGCTGAAGAGGAGGAGATCCGATTGGTTGAATCGGTTGAAGATGAAATGGGTGGCAGAAGCGGAGAGCAGAGCTGAAGAAACAGAGGGAGGAGCAGAACAAGGTGGCGGTGGTGGGTCGACATAGGCCGTGTTTGGTTGGTGATTGATTTGAGTGCGGTCAGAAGCGGATTTTTGGGTTTAAAGACTTTTGCGGACAAATGCGGTCTTATGTGAATTAGTGTCGTAGTGGCTTGTATTAAGATGTGATAAGTGTCGTAAGTTGACCGTGAAATGTCTTCGTAGTTGTGTCGTTTTGATTGAAGTTTTCAATTTCAATTTCGGAATGAATTGGCATTTATCCAATCAAACGGCAGCCAACGTAAAGAGTTTGAAAATTGGACGATGAATCGATGACGTTTTCAAACAAGCTCTTAAGATACTCGGATGAAATAGTTCAGAAAAAGTCTTTGTGCTGGTAGAGTCAGTAATGTTCGATCGTGCCGGTAGAGTCAATAACTTACGATGATGGTTTAAATTTTAAAAATTTACGAAGAAAATTTGATTAGTAAATGTACTTGATGATCTCTGTCTTGAGTTCGAAGTTTGTCCGATCAATTTTTGAAGAATGCCGTTGATGGTCTCTTGTTCCGGTTAGTGTACACTTAAAATCACAAGGTTCACAAATCACATACTTTGAAAATGTTTTATGGAAAGGAAAGTGAAAATCTTGAATTATGGAATTGAATCGTTTTCCAGAAAGGAAAGTGAAAAATTACCGTTATACCCTTTGGGCGTGTATTTCATGTCATACTCATACGTTCTATCCGAAGACCAATCGCAATAAATTAGTTAAATTAATAAATACTAAAAAGACGAGAAGAGAAGAACAGGAAATCATCTGAACGACGCCGACCTCCGCCGCCGGAAAATCTCGTCGCTCTCCTCAACTTGAACGCCTTCTTCCTCTCCACCTTCGCCCACTTATATCTCGTAGACGTCGTTGATTTTAGCACTTTCATCCGCTTTGCTGGTTGGTGGAATGGACTAGCCGTGAAACGAGGTACGACTGGTTCGTACTCGTTATTTTTCTTAGGGCGTTAATTTTTGGTGCTTAGTGATTTATGTGTTGGTGAAGGTTTTGATTTAGGGCTGGAGTGGCTATGTCGGAGACGGAGGCGAGGAAGTGCTTTAATAGGAGTTGCAGCAGTGATGTGGAGACTGCTCGTTTATGGAATGGCTGGCGACTGAGTAGCGGAGAGTATTCAAGTTTGTGTGATCGTTGCCAGTGAGTTATTGTTCACATTTTGTTGCATTGTGTTAGCAATAGGAATGGTGGATGATTAGCTGTTAGGATTATGCTTTAGTTGGCCGTGTTTGATGCTGCTGATATTTATTGTGTTTTTGTTAACATAATTGAGGAATTTCACTATTTTGATGGTTTGTACTTGTACACATTCGAGTGAACATGAATAGTTATCACAGTCAAGTGAACACTATTTGGATGGTTTGGTTGATTATTGGTTGGTTAGTTCCTAGTCAGTCTCAGTGCTAACAGTTCTATTGCCTTTCTGTTAATTATGTAACATTGAAGCATTGATGACTAAAATGAAACATTAAACTTTATACAACAGATGTTATGTATACTACTCTATTTAGTGTGTATTCTTTTCACGAATTGCCGGATGAAAGCAAACTACGTCTATTTTGAATCCAGGTCCCTTTACGAGCAGGGTAGATTTTGTGAAGTTTTCCACTCACAAGCTTCAGGCTGGGTACATTGCGAGTCATGCAATAAGGTTTGAACAAGCCTATTGTTCTAATATGACTGTAGATTTGGTATTATCAGTTACTTGACAAAAAACTCTTCTGCAGCGTATTCATTGTGGATGCATTGTCTCAAGGCAAGCTTTCACTCTGTTAGATGCTGGTGGAATAGAGTGCATTACATGTATTAAGACAAGCGGCCGTCTTGTTCTGGTGAAACTAACTTTCATCCACTATCTATATATGTTATAACCTTTTTAGTTAAGCATCACCCCCAGCACATAGTTTGTCATGACAGTGCGCTATGTCATAATATTCATACCTTTTTTGTGTTAAAGCCTATAAATCCCACATATTCACCACCATCTTATGGAACACCGTTCTCCGAAAGAATAAAAGATCTCTCCTCCAGAAGCTGGCATCAGTTTTCTAAAGTGGGCCCTTCTCAGTGGCCTGAAACACCTAATATATACAGCTCTCATTCAGTACTTTCTGAAGTACATATGAGAATCCCTCATGATGCTGTAACTTTGAATGGACGAGACAGATATAATTCTGATGAATTTTTTTCCTTAAGTACTAAAGACAAAAGAAGTCGGCAAGAAATTGATTGGGCAATGAGCAGGGTGGCACATACTTTGGGGGTTAGTGATAAAAGAAGTTCAGGTATTTATTTCTCTTTTTGTTGAAATAGAAAACACATGTTATGTAATTACTTATTGATTCAGTATCATATTTCATGAGAAGAAATCCAACATATGTGTTATGTGATCATATCTGAGTAGTCTTGTTATTTTATGTATCAAATTCTCCATAGGTGTACAACAGGAAAAAATTCATCCAGAGGACTTTCATCGAAGTTTATATTGGAGCCCTTATTAGCAAACTCGTCGGCAACTGTAACTGTATCTAAAAGTGAAATCAAAGCATCAGGGTGTCAATTTCGAACTAATCAGTTGTCTCCAGCAACAAATTTACCTCACAGAATCTGTTGTAGTGTGGTGGATTTATCTATTGGGACACCAAATCAAAATGCAAGACGCTTGGAGATCAAAAAGGAAAAAACCAGCTACTCCCACATTATTTGCCACGGGCCACAGATGACGAGCTACAGAAAATAGGTGGATCGTATCCTTCTAAGTCAGCAGTGACCATTTTTGGTTTTTACCAACTGCAACTGTTGTATGATTGCCTGATTCATGCAATCTATTTGTTTGCTGCATAGATTGCATTGGTATATATGATAATTTACAACTGCACATTTGATGTCCAACTGTTGTAGTCGGTTCCTCAACTGTGTCAAGGCTGGTGTAAGATTTCCACTTGCTTATATAGTTAATCCGCAAGAGAACTGACCTACAGAATGCTTTTCATCTTAACGTTTATTCAGCTATGGGATAAAACCCTTGTTTGAGAAGACGTTGAGTGCAAGTGATGCAGGACGTGTAGGACGTTTAGTAGTTCCTAAAAAATGTGCAGAGGTAACTTGCTATATTTGCTGGTGTTTTCTTCTAACTTTTAATTAGACAGCTTTCAATCAGTTTATTCTAATTATTATAATTTGTCTTTGAGATGTGGGACTTCATGTCTCGTTTTTTCGAAAAATTTCTCTCTGGGTGGCATTAGATCAAACTCTTTGGTTAACCTTTTTACTTAAGGTTTTTTAATGAGAATTTGTAGTCTATACTCTAGAAATTCCACAAGCTTACATTCAGTTGCTCATCATTAAGTATATGGTTATTTCCTCAGACTATCAAACATATTCTTATTTAGTGCTGCATGAAACTTTTTATGTATCTAAGTGGTGAAACTTTTGTGTGCAAATGGGCTTTTTAATTTTTAATTTATATTTATTTATCGGCTATACTTCAATCATATTATTACATGCTTTCATGGGGACAGGCATACTTTCCTCATATTTCCCAGCCTGAAGGTATACCACTCAATGTCCAAGATTTAAATGGAAAGGAATGGGTATTTCAGTTCCGATATTGGCCCAATAACAATAGCAGGATGTATGTCTTAGAAGGAGTTTCCGCATATATACAATCCATGCAGTTATTAGCTGGTGACAAAGGTATGATCACGAATTCTCAATGTATGTTTTACTTAAAAGTGATGTCTTTTGTCTGTATGCACCTCTTTTTGTGTCTCGTTTGTCCTCGTCCAGACGTCGTATTTGAAGTCCTTGGAGTATTTTACTACATTTTATGAATCAGATACTAACTTCTGAGCATTGTACTTCATGTAACTTGAACCCCCTATGGCATGCTGTATTGATATCGTAGATTCATGAATGTGTTGCAGCATTCATTTTACTTTTGCTTCGTTTGGATGGGATAGTTAACTGGTTTATGCAGTTGCCTTTTAGTACGGTGTTTATTCTTTTTCAGTTACATTCAGTAGGCTGGATCCTGAAGGAAAGTTAGTCATGGGGTTTCGAAAAGCATCTAATGGATCGATGGATCATGTATGTCCCTACTTTGTAGTTTAGATATGAACTTTGGCCATATGATTTTATATTTGATTGTTTTTGTATCTCGACAATGGTGTCATATATTATGAACTTTCCAATGTATAACCACATCAAGTGTTCAGTCCTTGTTTAATGTTGCTCTAGAAGTAAGGATAAAGCTGATCAATCTTTTTAAATGTCACAGTCTGTGTGCCTATAGGATGGTAGGGATTTATTTTCCTTTATCTGATTTTGGCTTGAGAAAATTATGTCTTTTAATACTGTCTAAACCATAAATTTTCACCCCAGCAAACATCTTAACAAATGTAAAACTTTGCAAGAAAAACTGTAGGGAATTCCTTCCTGAATGATGTAGGCATAATTTTTGTTAAGCTCTATTGATGGCTGTTGATTGTATAAACCAAACCACATCAATTTGTTGTATTTTTAGCTCATTTAATACCGAAACCAAATTTGTCTTGCTTGACTGTTTCGCTTAACACACTGTTATAAGTAGTAACTGTCTCTTGGTCTTGTGCCATCAGGATGATGAGGCAAGTAGACCTTGCAATATTGGAGACACCACTGCAGGGATAAACGTAAACATGTCTAAAGCTGATAAATCTGGTTATATTGCAAAATATATCATGAATGGAAAATCATCCGTCTACCGTAAGAGGAAGAGCAACATTTCTTCCATCACGGACAGACATTTATTGTTTGAAAATATTGACATGTTTGAGTTAAAAATAACTTTGGAAGAAGCTCAGAGACTAATGCGTCCTTCTCCTAATGATATGTCACATGTTGTCATAGTTGCCAATGAGATCGAGGAATTTGAGGTACTACATACTTCCCTTGCATGTTATTGTACCTAACAGATGGGTGACCTCACGGCCTCGTTGGCATTGTTAAGCTCTTCCTTTAGTTTTGATGGTTTTTACTTTTCATCATCTCATTTGTTTGGTGATGTGGGTGATAGTGTGGGTCCTCATACATGTGTGGCTGGGGATTGTGTGTATTTGTCCATGTTTTTTTGTCCATGAGGGTGCTTGTATTTTTGTATATGTAGAGATTGTTACGTCGTTGTGAGTACCGATTGTTTTGTCGTTATATATCAAGCGTACTATATTTTATAGCTATCTTACTCTATGAATATATGGTTTTAGTTAACTATCATGTTGCGTTCGCATGAGTATTCATGACTTTGGCTGAATCCTTGCTCACAGGATTGCCCTGTCATTGGGAAGCCAACTATTTTCACATCTGATCAAATGGGGTAATACATGATACATTCTTACATTTGTTAAAGCATAATGTGATTTATTTTATATTTCAATGTTATTGCTGTTTCTTGAAATAATACCATTTACCCTTGAGATCATCATTTTGCCAGTGAATGTATCCAGTGGGTTCAGTGTGAAGACTGTTTAAAATGGAGGCAATTACCAGCTGATGCTCTCCTTCCAGTTAAATGGACATGTTCAGATAACATCTGGGATCCAGAGAGGTATAGCTGCCAAAAATATATAACATGTTTCTGATATAGTGATATGTACACATATTGAACTTAGTTGTTTTCTCTGGTTTAGGCTGGATGGTGTATGTATGCGTGCGCCTTTTTATTTGCAGTATGTATGTTGACAACCAATGTTGTTTAATATCCTCTCGCACAATATGTGAGACTCTTAAGTTTCAATGTTTATGGCACCTCTTGCTTGACCTCCATTGATTGATGGATTACCCACTTGTTTGTCCTTCCCTTCAGGTGTTCTTGTCTATCTCCCCAGGATATTTCCGCTGAGCAGCTAGCTGACTTATTCTCCACAAATCAGAGTATGTAACTACAGATTCTAAGTCGATGTTTCTTTGTTATATCTTTCGTACTACATCCCTCTCTGGAAGTTATTCTGTACAAGAATCCATAAGAACTCGGTCTGTTTCAACTTTCAAATGCAATAGGCAGAGGCTCGAAGTTGATTCATTGAAATTATTGATCATGTGAATAGGGTGAATAACAGACTTTTATTATGTTAACAGCTGTATCTAAGAGAGTGAAGACAACTAAGCAGTTTGCGGATTCCGTTGAAGCTATAGAGGGGCTTGACCCACTTGGGAATCTGGCTATATTCGGGGAAGGTCGTGTCACGACCAAGCATCCTAGGCACAAAGTTGGTTGCACTTGCATTGTTTGCATACAGCCTCCAAGTGGAAAGGGTTTCAAACACAAACACACATGTGAATGCACCGTCTGTTTGACATTTAAGAGGCGCTTCCAAACATTGATGCTAACACGGGAAAAACAACAACAAGAGAAGTATGTAATGGCAGCTATAGAGAAAAATTCAGAAAACCAAATGTTGCTTGAGAAGTCACAAGATAATGAGCCACTCACTGGCGAGGACTTGATTGCTACTCAAACTTTGAAAGAAGTCTCTGGTGAAGGGTCAGCTGATATTTCTTGTGGAAAGAACTCTTTTGGCTCTTTTCTGAAAGGTCAAATAGACCTGAACATACAACCAGTGATCAGCAACGATCTCAACACGTTTGCGGAAGCAGAAGATCAAATGAAGTCACACATTCATAGCCCCGCCATGGAGGTAGCAGGCGACCCAAGACAAACAGAGGAAGTAACGAAAACAATCATGGATGGTGCTGATAGTCCCATTGTCACTAATCAGCAGGAGGATGCTGCAGCTCCTGCCGATTCACAACCAGAAAATGAATTAACAGAGCCAGCAACTTCCGGATAAACTTACACAGGTGTAACAAGCTTATTATCAATCTGAGTAGAGGTAAATTTGTAGGGTATTGCTGGTTAGATTTGCTTAAGAATCAGATCGATTACTCTATGTTTGAGAGAACACTGAAAAGAGGCATTTTGTGGTAGAAGATTGTAAAAGAATTGAGGTACTAAGATATCTGAATGCGTGGAGCAATGCCATCATGTACCTGTAGATCCCATTATGTAGCTTTATTCAACTCTCTAGTCAACTGAAACACATATCTGAAACTTAAACTGGAATACAGTTGGTTAAAGCCAAGTGAAAATGAGAAATGCTCGATATCACAAGTGGTCGACAAAGGGTGCCAAATTAACATTCCAATGGAAACATTCAAGCTGAGAACGAGGAAAACAATTTTGGGTGCAGTGATGACGAAATCTACTTCAATAAAAGCTGCTACAAAGAACAAGACAAGACTTCATCAACGCTGCACTCAACACTGTTTTCTCCATCTGGGTGTCTACTTCCTCTTAACCTCTGCTTCAACATTATATCATTACGCTCTTTGGTTGAATTGTTGTACCTATGAATAGTTCCATTTTATAATTTCAAAGTTTGAAGTACAGAAGTAATAGTTGTAGTGTGTTTGTACTACCACGTTTGGAAAACACTCTTAACCTTCTTGGTGGTGGTACACTTTGTACTCCTAATTAACGTACATGACAATACGTGGAAGTGCAAGTGGCCAACGTGGGCTTCTCATTGGTCATTAAGACATTAACTTTGAGTGCTTCTCTTGATATGCAATTACATAAGATTCTGAAACATGTCTCGGCCACCATTCAACAACAAAATATTCCACTCTTTCACAAGGTCATAAAAAACTACACACATATTGCATCACTTCATTTCCAATCAAGATATATTAAGCTTAATTTAAACATATAAATAATCTTTAATCATTTTCCACCTCCATTCCCCATTGCATCGGCAGCAGACACTCTCTGCTCCTCCGCGCCACCGGCCGGATACGCATGGACCTGCTGCCCATAATAGCCTGGAGCAGGTGCAGGATGGCTCACTCCATCATATGAATCCAAACCCACACCCATTGGCCTCAACATTCCTCCATTAGGTGGCACACCATGTATCTGACTCAAACCAGCTGGATAGTACCCTACAGGAACCTGCTGCTGCTGACCTATTCCTGAAGGTTGCACCTGCACAAACTGAGCCGGCATTGGACCAGGCTGGACCGGGTAATTACCCGGTCGAATCGGATCCGGAATGTAATAAACGGGCATGGGTTGAAACGAATTAACTCTCTGTATCTGACCCGAGTTATATGGATCCGGGTTATACTGCCATAATGGATTACTCTGAACCAGACCCGGTTGTAACGGTACTGAAACCGGCACTGTCTCGACTATATTCTTCACCGGAAGCAGATTCGTGATCATTTGTGGAGCTATCACGGCTGTAGCAGCAGAGGATGAAATGGGAAAGTTGGGCGAAGGCGACGATGATGAGATAACCGGGGCGGGTGAACCCGGATCCGAACTTGAAATGCAATCAGCTAAGTTTGATCGGGTTCTGATTTTGGGCACCTCATCTGAAGTATCCAACCCGAATAAGTAATCGGGTACTTCCGACACAATCGAAGAAGCCTCCGACAGACCACGTTCGAGCGGTCCCCCACCGCCTGTCGAGCCTCCGCCGCCATTTAATGCATCGAGAAACCAACTCTCTCTCCTCATTGACCCGTTTAAAATCGAGCTCATGCTGCTGGTGGTTCTCGAAATGTCATTAAACAGGAAGAGACGTAACCGACCCGCTTTCGACCCGACCCGGTCATATTCATCCATCATATTTTCAACATCTTCATCATTAGACACGGAAATCAATGCATCCAAATCTTCATTAGGTAGTTGATACTTGACAGTTAAGTTGTTATAACTAACAACTGTTCCAACCGTTTTTGACAGTTTTGTAAGCAGAGCTGCAAAAGTAGTGTGGCGGCTAATAGCAATGATTCGTGTGTCGCCGCCCACGTAACGTAGCTGATTGTCGTGAGGTCGGGGGACTATTTTGCCCCCGAAACTACACATTAAGCGGAGGCGTGGATCTGTATGGTAGTTGTGGTTAGATGATCTAGGTGAAGAGGCGGCAGAGTTGATTGAGATCGTGTCGGAGAATTGGTCGTGGTAGGTGGCTGTTGGTTGTGGTGGTGGTGTCATTTTTATTTAGTAGAGGGTATTTTGGAGTAGTTGGAATTTTTGGTGTTGGAATGGGTTTGGATTTGTAGAGGTTTTTGTGTGGAGGAAATGATGTGGTGGACTAGGACAGAATGCCGTCAAGCCTATCACAGTTTAGTAGCATTGAATACAAAAATAATTGTTTTTTATACATAGAGTTTTTTTTATTGCATTTGATATAAAAGCTCATCAAAAGAAGATTAATATATACCTATGAATTATTAAGCCATTTTGGTAAAAATAAAGTAGTGCATGATTCCAATTTGACTCAAAAGTCAATATACAATCATGATTCATGATTCGATATATAATTTGCAGTTAATATTCAATTACTCGATATAGCACAACTTATCAGCTGATATTATTTATTATTCAATTACTTGATTTTGAAGTAAATGTATGCAAAGATAGATGTAGTTTTGTAGAGTAGTTTAGGTCCACTAGCTCTTTATTATGATAGTGCGCCGACCATTTTGGTTTGATTCTTGACAAGACATAAGATGCAAATCAACGTAGACGTAAAAGGAAACAAGACAAAGATATGTTAAGGGACATGAACATTATCTTTAACACATCATTATGTTACTAAGTTACAATAGGAAGAACACAATATATATTAATCGATTATGATACATTACATTAAAAGTGGAAGATAAGGTGACATATGCAAGAACTACTGTAGTTTATTAAAGTTCTTGGCCGGCTACCTAAGATTGAGACATTTTCCCAATTTGTTATAGCCTGTAAATATGTAGACAAATATCAAGATGCCATACTAAAACTAGAAGTAGAAGGCGTGCTCGCTCGTATAGTCAAAAAGTCGTATTCAGTGGATGGAAGTCTGCAGTGGCCGAAACTGTAAAGTCCAGTAAGCTTTGCATTTTTCTAAGGGCAATTTACCGAAAATCATCCGTATCTTTGAAAATTATAAAGTCACACCCTTAAATTTATTAAATTTTACAGAAACCACCCATATGTTTAAATTTAATCAAAATATTAATAAAAATGATAAAAAAACTTATAAAAATACGAAAAAATACATAATTAATTAAAAAAATCATAAAAACATTTAAAAAATCAGGATATTAAATAAAAATAAAATATAATTATAAAATTGAAATTTATTCATATGATATGTATACAAATGTGAAAACTAAATTTATAAAAAAATATGGCGTCTTGAAAATTACAAAAAATTACCGGCAATCATCATTGCTCCATTAAATTTATAAAAAAAATCATAATATCTTAAAATGAGTGTTTAAACTTTATTATATATGCAATAAAATTTGTGTTTGAATGCTTTATATGTAAAAATGTAACAAAATTTAAAGTTATAACACACTATTATAAATTGTAAGACACCATATTTTTGTATAGATTTAGTTTTCATATTTAATACATACCATATGAATAAAAAGTATAGTACTTCATTTCAAATTTATTTTTATTTTATATTATTATTAACATCCTTATTTTTTAAAAAATTATGATTTTTGTAATTATATGTCCCTTTTAGCATTTTTAAAAGTTTTTTTATGATTTTTGTTAATATTTCGATTAATTTTAAACATATGGATAGATTTTTTTCATATTTAATACATACCATATGGATAATTTCAAATTTATATTTATATTTTATATTTATTTAATATCCTGATTTTTTAAATGTTTTTATGTTTTTTTAATTAATTATGTATTTTATTTGTATTTTAATAAGTTTTTTTATCATTTTTATTAATATTTTGATTAAATTTAAACATATGGGTGATTTTTGAAAAATTTAATAAACTTAAAGGTGTGACTTTATAATTTTCAAAGATACGGGTGGTTTCCGGAAAAAACCCAAATTTATGGGTGGTTTTCGGTAAATTGCCCTTTTTCTAATTGTCTGAGTGCAATTTCTTTGAGACCTCATTATATATGTGCATTTTGAAATTAAGCTATTTGTATTTTCTAAATTAATTGTGTGCACATTTTAACCAGCATTTATGCACTTTGACTTTTTCGAAAAAGACAAAAACGAAAAAAGTAAGATTTCTGAACTGTTAGATCAAATAATCCAATGATACTTTATCTGGGTCGCAAATTCGCAAACAGTGCCCTCGGTCGCTAATCGGTTGCTAATGAGCGCCCCTCACAATGTATTTACCAAAAAGGTCATTTGAAGGTGGAATTGTTGAAATACCCATTTGTAATGTGAAAAAGAATAAGGGGCATCTGCACCGGTTGAAGGAATTCCTCAATTTGAGAACGATCTATCTCAATTTGAGATCGTTCTCATCCGTTTCAAATGCACCGGTTGAGAGGAATATCCGAAGGAGGTAGAACGTTCTCGAAGCCGATCTCGTCTGGATCGTCTCAGAGAACGTCCTCAAGACTCGAATCGGAGGGTTAGACGCCGCGCGTTTCTTCATCCTCGCTTCAATCTTCGGCGTCCTTTTGATATTTAGGGTTGGTCGCGTTAAACCTCATTAGTTAATATCTTTAATTGCTTAATTAATCATTAATTAATCATTACACTTAATTAAACTTAAAATTAAAAAACGAAAATTCAAAATTCAGATTCAAAATTGAACCTTTATAAATAAATAAACACTAAAAAATAATTTATAAAAATATAAATTTTTATAATAATGTGAATAGTAATAGAAATATCTCATTGAGATAGTGATGGGTGCATAAACTGTGTAAATTGTTATTACTTATTGATGAATAGTAATAGGAATTGCTTCTCGAGAAATTCCTCAACGAGATAGAAATTCCTCAACGGGTGCGGATGCCCTAAGTTGACAACCCAAATTTTGGGACCTACCTAGCTACAATGGCCATATTATTCAATCCAGTTTCAATGTTCATCTATCGCGTGTTGCTACTTGTAGATTAGATCATGGCGCGAAACATATATTCGCAATTGCACAGTGCTACGATTCTTCGTGCCTTGTTCTGGGAGTCAGCCAGTCATACATGGCTTGCTGCTCAGTCTACTTCAAACATTAGTACTACGATTATAATTGAAATGGACCTACTAAAACCAAACTTTGACATGTCTGTATTTCAACCATTCATGAGTTCAACGATTTTCCCATTGAAATAAATAAGAATACAATCAGTAGTTGTATCACCATATTTGTGTACACAGTGACATTTGTACGTATCTGGTGTCAATAGCTCAGTTCTAAATTATGCACTATGTGCTGTTTTCATAGTACTATATAGTACAATGGGAGGGACAGTGCTGACTTAATTAATACGACAAATTAGGTTTAGCAAATTCATTAAATTTTGATTAGAGGGCACATACGAACAATCACATAAAGTACTGCCTCAATTAATTGTGTTTAACATTCATTAATTAATTATGACTCAGACATTCTTTAATCTCATTCAACATTCTCATCTACCAATACGACGTAGTTTAGATCCAAAACCAACCGGAAAGCCGCCTTCCTCCACTCCAGTCCAACTTCCAACTTGTCAACTGTAACCCTATTTTTCATCATCGACCCCAATCACATTAATCCATCTTCTCTCCCTCTCTCCGATCCATAATTCAAAACCCCAAATGGGTTTCAGTTTCAGCTTCAGATTCGGATTCTTCATCATCATCGCCGTCGCTTTCATCAGGATTTCCACCGCCGCGACTTTCACTAATCTGACACACACCCAACCTCTAAAACACGGTGACTTCCTCAACTCGACAACCTTCACTCTCGGCTTCTTCTCACCCATCAAATCTACCTCAACCTACCTCGGCATCTGGTACTCCAACATCCCTACTCAAACCATCGTCTGGGTCGCCAATCGACTCCGCCCCATTCCCTCATCCTCCTCCGCTACTCTCTCCTTGTCCTCAACAACACCCTCATCCTCTCCGACTCAAACGGCGCCGTTTACTGGTCATCCGATTCCTCCACCTTCAGAAACAGTCAGGTAATCGTCGTCGTTTAATGTTAAAGTTATGTAGTTTGATACCGATTAGTATCTGAACGACGTCGTTATTTTTTTACAATTTCTAGCTGCCAGCAACAACACGGTGGCGATCCTCACCAACGCTGGAAATCTCATTCTCTCAGTAGCTCACACTAGCCGTACACTATGGCAGAGCTTTGACCACCCAACAGACACGTACCTACCGGGAATGGAAGTACTGGTGAACCGTCGATTAGGTGTTAACAAGGAACTATTTTCTTCTTGGAAATCAAGCTCTGATCCATCGCCTGGAAGGTTTACAATGGGAGTTGATCCGAGAGGATCTCCGCAGATAGTGGTGTGGGATGAGTTTCAGAATCGTAGGTGGAGAAGTGGGCATTGGAATGGGTTACAGTTTGTTGGTGTGCCGAATATGACTGCTAATTATTTATACGGGTTTAAGTTGAGTAATGACGAAGGCGATGGGAATATGTATTTTACTTATACTATTTCAGATAGTTCCACGCTTTTTAGGTTTTTGATTACTGAGGATGGGGTTGAGGAGTTGCTTGTGTGGGACTATGGAAGTCAGAAATGGGTGATTGCACAGTCTCAACCTGAGACGGTGTGTGATTTATATAATAAATGTGGGAAGTTTGCAACTTGCGTGAATGGGGCGTCATCGCGGTTGTCCTCGTGTAGTTGTGTAAGAGGGTTTGAGCCGGAAGATGAGGGTGAATGGCGGAAGGGGAACTGGAGTAGGGGATGTGTAAGGTCTACTCCGCTGCAGTGTGAAGGGAATAGTAGTAAGAGTGATGGATTTTTTGAAATGAGGAATGTGAAGTTGCCAGATTTTGCGGATTCGGTTCAAGGGCTTACAGGGAATGAGTGTAAGGAAAGGTGTATACGGAACTGTTCGTGTAACGCATACGTGATGACCAGCGGGCTTGGATGTTTCATGTGGTCTCAGGATTTAGCTGATATAAGGCAGTTTTCTGATGCTAGTGGAAAAACATTATATGTTCGTCTTGCTGCTTCAGATTTAGGTACTCTTTTGCATCAATTTTTTTGTTATTGGCTGCTTCATTTGTTCTTGTTCTTTTATTGCTCTCTATTTTAACAGTGAAGCACAATGTTGGCTAGATTAAAAGAGCATGAAACTATCATTTTCCAGAAAGTTATATGTTAATTTCATCACTTTTTGATTAATCATGATGTTATCTTTGTAATGCAGCTACTAGAAAAAAAGCGTCTACATCAAAGTGGGTCATCATCGGAATTGCTTTGCCATTTGCTGTTTTGTTGATCATTGTGGCCTGTCTCCTATTCATTTTCAGAAAGAAACTTAAGAAAGGTAACATGTCATGGGTTTGCTAGAGTCTCAATTATTACCCATCTGAAGTATTTATATTTAAATTTGTGTTTCTCACTTCCAGGTCCAGAGACAAAGAAACATACTATACGGACACATACCCATACCCTCAGCAAAAGTGGAGAGCCCTTTCTTGGGTTTCCTGAAGAAAGTAAAGACGGGGCTGGAGCAGAAGTACCGCTGTTCCAATTTGATACTGTTTCTGTAGCTACTAACAACTTCTCCGAAGAAAATAAGCTCGGAGAAGGAGGATTTGGTCCTGTCTACATGGTATTGAATCTTTTGAGTCATTTCCCACCACTTAATGTTATTTGATATATCTAACGAAACAATTTCTCTCAGGGAAAGCTACCCAGTGGGCAAGAAGTGGCAGTGAAGAGACTTTCTGTTAAGTCAGGACAAGGGTGTGAGGAGTTCAGGAATGAGATCATTTTAATTTCTAAACTGCAGCATCGAAACCTTGTACGATTATTAGGGTGGTGTATGCAGGATGAAGAAAAGATGCTAATTTATGAATATATGCCAAACAAAAGCTTGGACTTCTTTTTGTTCAGTAAGTCAATGAACCTTTCTTTATTTACTCATTTCGCACTACAGCAGCTTCATCATTTTTAAAGTTATTGAAACTAACCGATGGATAAACATTCTTCCAGATCCAGCCAAGCGTCCAGAGCTCAATTGGAACACTCGCTTTGATATCATAGAGGGCATTGCACGAGGCCTCTTGTATCTTCATCGAGATTCAAGGCTCAGAATTATCCATCGAGACATGAAAGCCAGCAACATTTTGTTGGATGCAGATATGAACCCCAAAATATCAGACTTCGGCATGGCCAGAATATTCGGAGGGAATCAAAACGAAGCTAACACGATGAGAGTAGTCGGCACTTAGTAAGTGCAATTTGGGCTACCTTTGTATCCTCTTCACAAACAATCTTTCTATCTTCGCTTAACAGTTGTTTTCTAATTTTATAATGCAGTGGTTACATGTCGCCAGAGTATGCAATGGAAGGTCTGTTCTCCGTGAAGTCTGATGTCTACAGTTTTGGTGTACTGTTATTAGAAATTATAAGTGGCCGCAAGAATACTAGCTTTCACCTGACTGAAAATCTCAACCTCATCCGCCATGTAAGGAATCAATTTCAAAACAAATTTTCTAACTTGTAATGTACAATGTTTAAAAATGTTTCTGATTTCAAGTTTTACTTATTTCAGGCTTGGAGCATGTGGAGCGAAGGGAAACAAATTGAAATTATTGACCCTTCATTAAAGGATTCGTGTCCTATAGAGCAAGTGTTGAGATGCATACATATTGGAATGTTATGCGTGCAAGATTCAGCAGCATATAGGCCTAATATGTCAACAGTGATTATAATGCTGGAGAGCGATACAACGCCCCTCCCAGCTCCTAAACCAACTACATTTGGTTCAATGAGCAGCTCTGTAGAAATATTATGGAGCAATAGCACACGGCTAGAAATAACATCTTCATCCAATGAACTCACATTCATTACAGAGGTAACCGGTAGATAACAACATCAGTTTGTTTTAAAGGCTATCGCATACAATTCTTTCTGTATAGATGTTCATAGGTTTATAACACATTCTCTACTAAAATATTTCATTCATCATTTTGGAATATATGTCAACATATCTTTCATAGTGGTGTAGGTGCAACAAACTCTATTGTAGATTTTAGTCATAGGGTTTGGATTTGAGCTTGTGCAGGGTTGTATATGTTTTACCACTTTTGATATATGATTTTAATTCAAGTACATTTTCCACTTTGTACAGCCATTCAAATTTTGTGTTCCTCATTTTCTTGGAACTTCCTAAAAAAGTCTTCTTGTTACATCCTCTTAAATATTGCCTACTTGTGTCAATAACTGTGAAATAAACAGTGCAAAAAACACTCTTCTTTATGGTATTTCCTTACCTTAAAAGCTACAGAATTTCAGCAAAAAATGTTATACTTAACATGTAACTGGCCCTTGTTTCTTACATTCAGCATGACTACTTTTCCAAGACCACCAAATGGCACTTGATAAAATTTTCCTTTTTACATACCCTAGCTTTCCTTCAAATCTTTTTATTGAATACATTTTGTATTTCACACCATTGACAGCTCATAGTGAATAACATTTCTTGATTTCCTACTCATTACAAATTTAATTACTATGGTGCAAACAGAATCATAATAACTACACTAGAATTGTAGACTACAAAATAAAAACACAGCATTTACTATCAAGATCTTTCATCGGAATCCGCAACAAAAAACAAAAAAAACAGAAAGAATCCACAACAAAATCCAACATTTCTCATAATTATTCAAATTCAAGGACCATTTTATTACCATTTCACCTTGTGTCACACATTTAGTTCCAGTGCAAGCACTTCAAAATCACTTTTTGATTGTAAAACCTGTTTTTAATCCATATAAATCTGAAACAATGACCATTTATCCCATGTTGATGCTCTACATAAGAAACTTGCTCAGTTCAAGCCTCACTTCCCTAGCACTCTCCTCAAATTCCCAAAATCAACCAAAATGTGCTTCAGAAAACACCCAAAAATCCCTTTCATGGCACTCTCAGTCATCACCTTTTCAACCCTCTTTTTCATTTCCATTCCTAAAGTTGCAAGCTTGTATTCGCTAACTCGCCTTCTCCGGAGCCATGGCCTTCCTCCAGGCATTTTCCCTCAAAATGTGGACTCATTCACTGTAGATTTCTACGGCCAACTGACTATCTATCTTGAGAATCCATGCTTTGCTTGGTATGAAAACATGGTGCGTTTCAACAAGGTTGTCACAGCCAACATAAGCTACAGAGAGCTTGTAGGACTTGAAGGATTAGTGCAAAAGGAACTCTTTTTGTGGCTGCCTGTCAAGAGGATTAAAGTTACTGATCCCAACTCTGGTATTATCATGATTGACATTGGTGTTGCGCGTAAGGAAGTTAGGATTTCCATCTTCGATGAGCCATTTGTTTGTACTCCTTTGCCATTTTCGACAAATGAGGATAGTGTCAGTCCAAAGGAAGTTTTGGAAATTATGTGATTTTCATGGTCTTGTTGTAGAACACTAGAAAATGGTGTTTGGCTAATTGCTTTCTAAGGTTAGAAGACTCTAACAAAATGTTTGCAAGGCTAAAGATCATGTTTTTAATGGAATAACTATGAAGCAGTAGAAGACTGTGTGCATCAAGTTCGTGAGAACTAATTACTGATTAGTCAACTATTGCTGTATTTGCTAAGAATAGAACATCTGATACAATTTAAAGATACTAATTGCCTTTATATTGAAGTGCTGAAAATGAGTTACATTTTTATGATAAACTTGGATTCTTGAAGAAAAAGAGAAATAGTTCTGCACAGGAATATATATCACTTGTAGTTATGTCATATAGTGGTTGCTGACTTGCTGCAGGCCTGCAGCTTTAGAATATGCTGGAATGGGTTAAATGCAGGTTCTCAACGGCCAACGCCCTTCGCACTGCATATCAGAATGAAATAGTTCAGATTCATTCATGTAGTCTGTTTATTGATAATTTGAAGTAACTTATATATTTCCTTCCTAACGACATTCATGCTAAATTTTCGATGCCTACCAAACGATGTAAGAGTTCGTTGAAACGCCATTTTCAGGTTCTCAACGGCCAGATAGACCAATATATATGCAACATTTCAACATTTCCAGACGATAATAAATCAGATAATATCAGACTGCAAACAAGGAAATTTCTTTTGAGATTTATGAGTATCAACCTACACTCCACTGTTCTAAACAGCTTGAAAATAATTATAAAAGCAGGTTCTTGGCTTTTTTTTCTGTGGCATACTTGTGAAGTGTTGTAAGTTTCTCATTAAGCTTCCAAACTGTCTGTCTGATGTTTTCTTTGTAGATAGCAGGTGTTGGTATGACTTGCCGGTTGCATCTTGTGGATAAATATTTTCCCTGACTCTGCTAATTCCCATCCTTTGCAGTCCACATGAGATGCATTCCTAGAATTTTGCACTGCTGTGTTTCGACCGATCGATAAATTCAAATTTTTGGGCTTGGAGTATCTTGCCGCCGGTAATTTCCCAGAACCATTGAGTCGAATCTTTGAGCTTATGGTATTTATTTCCTGAATGACTTGACATGTTTTGGGAAAACTCCCAGAGGCCAAGATCCATGACTATGTGAAAACAAAGCATGTCTCTATTCATTCCACTCTGATTAACACTTTGTATCACAATTTAAAATAACTTCACTGTATCATAGTTTCTAAAAAACTGTATGGAACTGCTAGATTTTCATATTATGGTCTAGCAGCTCTGGTCTCCATAAACCAAAACTCCTGCATCATATTCAGAAAATTCCTGAATACATTTCATAGTGTATCGATCAGGTCTCAACCACCAGCAGACAATACAACATGTCTGTCTAGAAAATCAACAGCATCTCCCTCATAAGCAGGAAAACTATGACATCTTAAGAGCTGACAAGGATCTACATATTCTAATGAAAATGTGAGCAACTAATTCCTTTCCTTTACCACCTGACCATGTTTTAAGAATGTTTCATACTAATGATCAATAATACAATGTTCTGATTTTGTACAACAAATGAATACAAGAATACTAAAAACAATCATGCATAAGTGATAAAATATAGCTTTGCCCTTTAAAAAAAATCCAGCATTTAGCCAGGATAGTCTTCCCTGTCAATAACCTTGTCCCCTTCATTTTAGGTCATCCTCACCTTCTCCAACTTACTTTTTCATTCTCTAAATCTAAAAACCCAATTTTTCTTCTTGTTTTCTTTGCCCTCCCTCTTCCCAACCTCTGCCAATTGCTAAAAAAGATTTAATCTTTCTGGTGTGTTTTAATGCTCTCTCATTTCATCTTTTGGTTTCATATTTTTACTTACAATGTTGTTAACATGTTTTTGCAAATGACAGTTGGAGGATGGCGAAGGGAGAGTCGAAGCCGGGCTTGTATTCCCAATGATAGGTACATTTTTTTGACCCATTTCATCAATATTGCCATCATATTCCATGCAGCTTATGGTTTTTTCGTGTGAAAAAAGGATCTTAAGCAGGTACAAAAGAAATCATTGCCCTATCCGAAATTTTCTTAAAAAGTTTTTTTATTTTACGGGTTTCGGGTTTTTCCTACGTGCGCCAAGATGAAAGGATTTTGCAAAGGAGTGAAGTACATTTCCCAAATATTTGGTAATATCTAATGTATCCTGAGTCATTTTCTTTCTTGGAGAATATTTTTATCATTCAGAACATGAAAAGGTAGAATGAGTCTCTGTTGCTGCAGTTGTTAAGCAACAGGAGTTGGAACTGGAAATCGGGTTTCCAACGGATGTCAAGCATGTTGCCCATATCGGATCTGATGGTCTTGGTGGCGCACCACCTAGTTGGGTATGTCTTCCACCCACATGCTTGTGTATTTTTTTTTAAAAAAAATTTATTACTACTTCATCGCTCAAGTAATGGACAAACCCCATACTCAAGGCGGATATGCACTCGGGAATGCTTGTGTATTTGATTCACATGTTTTGTATAAACTTTTGGCAATGGTTGTTTTACAGATGAATGAATTCAAAGCTGGTCCTGATTTCTCAGCTCCTTTAGGAAGCTTTAAAGAAATAAAGTCAAAGGGTATGTCTGTAAAACAACCTTCCAAAGTCTTTGTGGCCATTTTTATGTAGTGCAATTTCTGTAGAGTTTGATGAACTTATATTTTTATCAATGGCACAGAAGTTAATCTATCAACTGGACTAGCGTGCAAGGTTGACAGTCCAACAGCTCAAAAGAAACACAGGAGAAAGAAATCTAAGTCCACTACATCTTCACCAAGAGCAACCTCACGACAGTCGAGAGGATCCAGATCGAAAGCCGTGCTGAGCGTAGAAGCCTAAAGGCGCGGAAAAGAAAGAAGACGATACCTTGTAGTACAAGAAATAGTGGGCATCAGGGCATGAGGTCTGAGGAAGCAATGTTGTGTAAATACTAAATATGATTTTAAGAAGGGAGTGAGGAAATGAAGAATGATTGTCATATGTTTTGTGGGAGAATAGTGTTGAAGCATCTTTCATGCATAATGTTGTTAAATTTTAAGATGGAATGAATACATGAAAATGCATTTGTGCAACTCAAACAAAACTAAGGTTAAGACATAAATACAATCAGTGTTTTTACCGCGTTACAACGTTCTTCGACGCTAGAGTACCACCATGAACGTTTTGGCGACATAACGAACGCGTAAGCGTTTTATGACAACGTTATATTATGATATATATTTTAGATTATGCATATATTTAAGTATTAATAAACATTGAAAAATAAAATATCATTATAAAATTTTAAATTAAAATTTAATAACGAACCGATTGCTTGTAAAATTATATTAAATCCAAATATTGAATTACTTAAAAATAAATCAATAAACAATAGAATAAATCAATTAATATTAAGAAACCCTAATGCCTTATACTTCGGACTTGCGTGTAGCGACTTGAACTTTGAAAAACGCCACAACGACATGTCGACGCCTAGGCAGCGACTTGAAAACACTGAATACAATGAAGTGTGTTTATTCAAATTCAAAACAGGAATATGAAAGGCAGCCTTGCTTGCTTTGGGTTAGCTTAATAAAAGCTGGTCCAGAGCTGACAAGCCTTAACATTAGGGACTGAATCTCTTTTGCATCTTGCAATACATTCTTCTGTACAACCAAGATTTTTCTAATTAGTTGCATCAATTCTGTACAATTCTTGCTTATTCGGTAGAGAGCTTAAATCCTCCGATGACATTATATGGGGCTCGCTTTAGAGATCTGCAGCAAAATATGGGCACATCAACAATACATAACTGTTTGCATGCAAATCGCTATATCATTCATCTTTTCAAACAAAATTTTGAAAATGATATTTATTTGAATATGTGTGAAGTGGAACCACACAGACGCTCATGAAACATAATCCTGTAGTTTTTGTGATAAAAGGGCACCAAAAGGTTTGCAAGTGAAAGAAGAAAATAACATAACCTGATTTTGTAAGCTCGCGGAAGTGGTCCACTGTTGAGGTTGTATCCTCACTACAGGACTGACATCAACATATGTGGAACTTCTTGAATCATCATCATGCTTATTAGCAAGGGTGAGGGTGGCAATTCTCTCAAGACCCACAATACAAATGATGAAGGAACCGACGAACCTAACATAACCATGCAACGTATCAAATCAACCATGCCATTTTAATTTATTTTTGAGGAACACAGATTAAATAAAATAATTCATTATATATCAAATGGCAGGAAGAATTACCCAAGAAATAGTATAGAGTTAGAAAAATGAATCTATAAACACCATTATGTTGCAGCTGAAGGTTATAAACAATCTGCAAAAGCGAGAAAATGCAACGATAAGGAAATTTCATTAGCTTATCCAGCAGTGGCAGTGTCCTAATATGCAGGAGAGCTAAAACATACCGTAGTATCTGTTAAAATAGCCACCAAAGAACTTGATGTGAAACAGATAACTGAAACAATAGCCAATCCAGCTACCTGCACAAAGCCACAGAAATATAGGCTATACAGTTGAAAATATACATATTAAAGTTATGAGACTTCATATACGTGAGCAGTGGTGGCGCACACTATCAGATGGAAAGTAATGTTAACTTAGAAATAAGAAATTGGTTCTCACTTTCCGCATTTCTGAAGAAGCTCTTTCAGATCTTACTTTTCTCATTTTCATGTACAGCAAGAGTCCTGATGTGGAAAACAACATTATAAGCAAGTTACCCAACATGTCAGTTAACAAGTCGAGAACAGTGTCCACTGTCCACTACTAATACATGTCATAATTTTAAAAGGATACTGTTTCTGAGTCCTCTCAATCAATAGTTGTCATATCTGTACTGGCTTGCGTAGATGCATAATTGAACATGTTTACGTTTATTTGCACCTCTTCTCAAAAATTATTTAGTAGACAAGCAAAATTTAGGCCAAAGAAAGTCAAATTAATAATCTAGGTCAAATGTCTAGATATTTCGTAATAGAATTATAGATATCAACTGGTAGACAGCAAACAAACGTATCTGAATAAGAAAACGTTGCAATTCAAATATTTGTTCAAAATGGGGCAGTTGATGTCATAGTTACTCACCATAACAAGCAAGGGACCCCCCTAACAGAAAACTAATGGCTGCAAAAAAATCTGCATACACCTGCAAGATTTAACCACACGAGTAAATATTTGTAGGAGCCAAAAGACTTCTATCTTTGCAGATTCAGCCACCATGTCAAGAGTCCAGGCTTAGTTTTACCTAACGAAACAAAATAAGATTCATCTCAAAGCCAGCCATTTAAACATACGCTTCTGAAAATATATGATTACCCGAGCCACCACGGAAGAATCAAAATAGTTGTTTGTGTTCCCCGTCCAGATAAGCACAGCACACATAATCATCAAAATGAAGATCACAAGTGTGACCTGTTTTTTAAAATGAGGTCAGACATAAGTGTGCTGCCATTCAGTGTGTAAAGCCAAAGATGTTGAACTTGAACCTGATAAAGGTGTAAAGCATGCATATATATAAACAATCATAAATACGTAGTTCGATTCTCTTGATTCAAAACTATTTCATTTATATTATTACACTAAGTATCGGTTGAAGCATAGTCAACCCGGCACATATTTAACAAATCTTCAAAATAGGAAAAATGATGCTGAGGAGCAATGACATAAAGAGGAAAAACAATACATAGAACACCACGTTTCTAACCAACACCAACCATCATCATACGTTAGTTGTAAATTTTGACAGACAAACTATTATCAGGGAACATATCCTGATCTTGAAAAAGAACTTCTTATTTATAGAAAAAAGAACTTATTTGTAATCAAGTCGTGTGTTCGTCAGCCAAACACAGATGGTTAATTTCCATCTAAAGTTCATGTGTATCGAACTACCAAGACATAAACAGAAATAACTGTAAGAAAACTTTGTGACAAGCATTTAATAGCCAAGTAAGTAGAAACTTACCAACATTACAATCTTTTGACGACGTTGAACCCGACTTAAACGGCGCAGGGAGCAACATTTTCTTTGACTTCCACTCCTCAGTGGGTTTAAATTATTTGATTTCCCTTGTAACAATGCTTCATGGAAGCTGGCTTCCACATCTTCATCTTCGTCCTCTTTGCCAGCGGCTCGATGACAAAGGTCAACCCTGTAAATTATAGCAAAGGTAGCAATTATGTTATAGTGGAAAGACCAAACATTGTGATTTACTATTAGTCAGAAATGCATAATAACTTTGGTGACTTGAAAAAGAAAACAGATATCAAATTCAGACAAAAAGAAAACACTACATTATATCTCAGCAATGATGTAAATAATGACCAATGAAGTGTTTAAGAGTAGCGTTAAAAAATGTTCATTATAGTAATTCCTGTCTTGTTCATGAGGAAAATTACCAGAATGATAAAAGGAGAAGGAATGCTGAGAGAAATAAAATTTCAGGAAAAGCTGCAAAAGAAAAGGGAAGATGAGCAGAATTAATGCAAGATACGCATCAAAGCTTCTGCATGATACTAAGTAAATCATAGTGTTAACAAGGACATACCCATGAATATAAAGCCACAGTAGCTGGACCAGCAGAGCCAACCTCTGTCGAAAGAAATTACAGATAGTACAAAATAGAGGAAATATCCTGCAGGGTTCAACATTATACACTTAGATTGATGTAAGCAAGGAATACAGAACACATGAGTAGTAATAAATGAACATAGATCTTGAAAAGAGGACTAAATACATGAAGCACATTTCCATACCGAAGTTCGAAGAGGCTATAATCATGTGTAAAACCTGCAATTTCAAATGCGATATATCAGAATACTATTAATAAGAATCAAAAACCACTAATGATCAAGGAACCGAACACATCACAACAATAAAGTGTGGAACTGACTTTTTGGCGATTCCATCCAAGTTGAGCATTCCTAGAGTGAATCCTAATCAACTGAGAATCAAAACACACAAATTCAACACAATTAATTAAAAAAGACACTAACTTTAATACAAAAGGCAACAGTACCTGGCAAAAAGCGATAGCAGCAATAGCCCCATCAACAGCAGCCAAAGCCAGAAACGCCGTCCGATCGGCGGTCAACGAATTGACCATCATCGTCAACATCTCGCCGCCGATTGAAAGTAATACGAGAGAGTGTGAGATTGATGTTAAAGAGATCTGAGCGTCTGTGTTTAGGGTTGCGAATTGCGATAAAAAAGACAAACTTTGTTTTTTATTCCTTATTTTGTCAAGTGTTTTTCTGTAGATATTAATGTTTGAAAAATGTTTCATTTCTATAGATTTTTTGCCAAGAGACTAAAACGCACTAAATAACAAATGTAAGATGAATGTTTTCAAAGAGTTTTTACATTTGAAATTTCACAAATCATGGCAACATGAACAGATCATCAGCATCAGAAATTTTCATCTCCAGAAATTTACATAAATCAAGCTAAGTAATCGGACTACTTCTGCGTGTTCACTTGAGACTCAGTCGAACAATGTCAGACTCGAAATATACCATCCTGCAAACTTACACCAAGTATGAACCATTTGGTAATAGTTACTGATGTTCATGTTCTGCGGATAAATTTGTCAAGAGATATTTGGTTGGTAATACGAGATGCCTTTGTCAGAATCCCAATAGTCAACTTGGAGTTGCAGATATTTGCCGATCAAGTAATCCTTCTCTGTTTCTCAAGGTAGGTTGAATAAAGTTAGCATCGGAATTCAGAAGTTGTGCTGCAAGTACAAGTTGTGTTGCGGAGAGGCAGGTCCTATTTCTTCTTCCAAGCTTTTCAAAGCATCACTTGCACTTTTCTCACGGACCAAACTTTTTGATTCAATATTCTTGCCATTGCCATCGATAATTTCAGCTTCAGATACTGTGGATTTCATCCTCTCGGAGGAAGCAACACTAGGAAATGTAATCCATGAAGGGGCTCTAAACTCGAATCCTGGATCCTCCGAGTCTGGACCATCAATCTCAGAAACTGATCTGTTTGAGGATCTCTGCGAAGTTTTCTTGTGCATTCTACTGCTACCCAATATCACCTCAGTTGGTAATATAGGTTGCTCGCTACAAGGACTTCCCATCAATTGTGCTAACGCTCTCTCCAATGAAGTAGTAACTTTGTCCATGGATGGCCTATCCTTGCCTCTCATTCTCACGCACTTGCATGCCACATTAGCGATCCTCTTCAAGGCTTCAATATCTGATGGAGGTTTCAGGACCGGATCCAATATAGGCATAATGTCACCGGATTTTATCAAAGGAACGGCCCATTCTACTATATTTCCTTCTTCGTATTGCATGTCAATAGCTTTTCGGCCACTTAAGATTTCCAACAACAAAACCCCAAAGCTATAAACATCTGATTTCGTAGTGAGGTAATGAAGTCGATAATATTCAGGATCCAAATACCCAAGTGTCCCTGCAGGGAGTTCAGCCAATGGAGAACTACTGTCCACAGGTCCCAACAATGATAGACCAAAATCTGATACACGAGCATTGTGTTCCTCATCAATCAGAATATTTGAAGACTTGATGTCCCGGTGAATCACGGGCGGACAAGCATAACCGTGCAAATACTCTATCCCACGAGCTGCTTGGACTGCAATAGTGACCCGTCTAACCCAATCAAGTTGCTCCCTGAGGCTTTGTTCTCACTGTGTAAATGTTGATGCAAAGACCCATGAGCCATAAATTCATACACAAGAAGCCTCTCCTCACCTTCCTCGCAGTAGCCTAGCAAGTTCAACAAATGGGCATGATTTAATCTTGAGAGCAAATCTAACTCGTTATGAAACTCATTGGAATTCTTCTTCATATCTGGAGAAATTATAGCTCTCTTCACGCAACCACAGTCCCATCTTTAAGCACGCCCTTGAAAACACACGAGAAGCTACCTTTACCAACCTGAGATTCTTCTTTGAACCGTCCGTGGCTAGCTCAAGCTCTTCGTATGTAAACATTTTCGCCCTCCTAATTTTGCGCTCTTCCAAGTCTGGTCGAATCTTGTCATCAACTTTCAGGTATGCAGCAGCGCCGCCACCACCACCTCTACTCTTCTTTGATTGCAACTGATTGGCTGAGCATCGACAATTCCTTAACTTGTATCGAATGTACAAGATTGAAGTCATCGATACTATTAGAATAAGGACAACAGCAAATGCAACTTCACCAACAATAATAGGCAGTTGAAGAGACCAAAACTTGCTGTTATTTCTCATCAAAAGATTTGTTTGCGGCGGAGCGTCAGAGGAACAATAAGAAAAGCAATCAGCGGATAAGCAGCTTGAACAGTTGAACACACAGTGTCTATCAGATGTCAACTTGCATTCACTCACCTCATACATATCAGCAGCACATGCAGTACACGGCAAGCAGATACGATAATTATTCAGACAACTGATGTTTCCGTGCTGAAATTCATAAAACTGAGGAGTGCAGGGATAGGGCTTACATAATCCAGGTGAAACAGCTATAGGAAGTGAAGTCGGAAAACCTACACCCCAACAAGTTGATCGGAAAGATCTATCAGCTACAATACCACATGTGAAATAATCCCCAGCTGCAATTTCGTACACCTTAGTACTATGTGGAGGCGACATGCTTCCAGTAACAATGTAGCCCCAACACACAACTCCTCGATCATAGCTTCGTATTCCACAAGCGTGAAATTTCCCTCCAACTACAGACAACATCGGATCGTTGGGAGCAATGTCCACATTTCCTCGAGCTTCATGTGAATACACTGCAGATATCGCCTCTTCTATATTAATACTCTTTCCCCAGCAACGAACTCTCGAGTCAACTCCTTCCAAAATACCACACACATGATATCCACCAGCTGCGATACGTTGAAACCTCGTGCCTAATGGGATCAAGCTTGTCACATGACTACTGGTTTCATCACCCCAACAAAAAGCAGTTCTATTCTGCGAGAACAAGCCACAGTTAAACTCTGACCCAGCAGTGATCGAGTGAATTTGTCCTTGGAACTCGTAGCTTTTAGTCATGTTGTAACCCCAGCAGTCAACAAAGGAAATATCTCTAAACCTTCCTCTAAATGGTTTTCTCAAACCACATAAATGGTAATCCCCGGCGCTGATTTCCAAATACTCAGACCCTTTTATCATCGGTTGTGGCACACCCATTTGAATATAACTACTACTGCCCCAACAATACGGCTGATTTGAGTCCAACAAAAGTCCGCACACAAATCCATCACCGCCTGTAAGACCAAGAAATGCAAAATGCGTAGGATATCCATACATTATAGCTGAATTGGCTCCATAACACGACACTAAATGAGACCCATCTGATTTCAACCCACAAAATGCGGACCATTTTCACCATAAGAAATGGCAATTGTAGACATAGAACCCAAACTCAAAACCGGCTCTAACACTTCGAAAGCATCAAAAGAAACACAAACTTCTCTACAAATCCGATCCTCATTGGCAGGGTTATAACATCAGTATTCCTAAACAAACCTTAAATCTCCAGTCTAAACCATCACTCACAAGTCACAACCTGTGAATCCTGCAATGTGGCACAATCCATTCACATAACACCAATTTACCTTCAGAGAAGATCCAACTGCCACTGAAACAAAAGCAATGTAACAACAATGGACTCATAATGAATAGCCAAAATCAGGAGGACCCATATCAGAAAAACCAAACCCCATCTCAAATTGGCAGAAGACTACAACACCAACCGGCAAAGATCGAACTTTTCATTCATATCTGCAAAATTCAAAACCCTAACTTTCAGGTTTCTTACCCCAACACTCAATCCCACACCTTTAGGTCACCGGATTCAATAGCCTCACTTTACAAGCAAAGCTGTTTCCTTTCAGTCCCTTATCACCAAATCCACACCAGCTGGTGGTTCTGAGAGGGAAAGAAAGGCTTTGGATCTACTGAAGAAGAAAAAGGGTGTATGAGTGTGGAAGGATGTGAGTGGTTGATGCTGGCTGGTAGCAAAAGAGGACTAGAAAAGAGGAGGAATTAAATGTTGGGTATGGTAATGAATGCAAAGTTGGGTGTCTGTGAATGAATGAGGGGGCAACGATGTAGGTGAAAGCATTAAATGTTACAAGAAGAAGAGGAGAAGAAGAGAGCAATGCAGCATTACAAAAGCTGCAATTAATACATTAAAAAACTGATCCTTTTGATGCCTGGATTTCTGCATACTTGTCCATCTATGCCCCAGGAAGCCTCATTTGCATTCACATTTGCTCAACGCAAACATCATTTTACACAAATTTACAATCTTTGGTGTCCACTGACTTGTGCTTTGGTTCCTCTTGGTTGTTGCACATAGTACCATTCTTTCTAGCTATGAAAGTTTCATTTTTGAAATCTAAATAATTCAGTTCAGATTTCAAAACACTCAACTGAAGCAACATGTAAACTAAATTAGTATAAAAAACTCAGCTTTAACATGTAAACAATAAAAAGGACTTGCACACATTTTTGTATTGATGTGTTTGACTTTTGGACAATGAATATACAAAATCTCTTTTACTTAGGTTGTACTGGGGACTGTGAATGATTTTTTTTGTGCCTGAGATTTTTAACTTTTTCAATAAAAAACAAAGATTTCTTTCTTCTTTGTCATATTGTAGTGATTCTTTGTTTTAAAGCTAGTTGTATCTGTCTGCAACAACTATGTATGTATTATGTGTGGCATTAAAAATTGCCAAATGTGGGACACTGCTACAACAGCATGGTGTGTCATTTATTTTGCATTTTCCAAGCATCATTTGTTTTCTTGTGCCATGTCCAAGACTCACCTATGACTTTGGCCAAACTTGATCTTTCAAATTTGAATGATGATGAAAATGATGGCTTAGATTTTAGAGTCCAAGATTGGGTGCATTAAATTTTATTTTATTTTCAAATTCATATGTGGTTGTTTGCATGAATTGCAGATAAGGATTCATTTATTTTTGTATGAAGTTTAAATTGTTTATAAATCTAAGAATTCTATTTTTTGTAAATGATTCTGTATTTTGTATTTATTTTTTCTTATGTTTTTCAGTTAAGAAAAATAAAAAATTGTATCCACATGCATCATAATGATTCCTAAAACTGATCTGATGACACATGATAAAACATTCTACATTGATTGAAAATAAATTCTTTGTGATTTGTACTAATTTATTTCAACAAATTAACTACTAAAATTTGGTTCATACTGTTGTGATTCTCCTTCATTTACAAAAAAATGAGTGTCTCACTTGATGTCAGCCCTAACAATGTTTTTAGCAGATAATTTATTTCCAATATTACACTTTCTACAATTCTAATTTGATAGACATATGAGCTTAGTTTCTACTATTTGGTTGGAATGTTTATTTAATTGGACTATTCCGTAAGTATTAAGTTATATGATTGACGTGGTTTGTAGGCTATTCGCACGTACTCTGTACCCTGGAAAAAATACTTATATTATCAAATTACATTCTGGTACTTGTGTTTCAAGATTGAATGCCTAAGCCAGACTTGAAAATTTCCAAGTTTTTTCCTAGATTTTAAAAGACAAGAATTTCCTCAATGCGAGATTCATGGGATGCAACAAAGACTGACCTACTCCTAACCAACTGGCTTTCCTTCATACCTTATGCATGCATTTACATGTCAATATATGCCATTCCTTCAACCAGGAACTCTCGGTACAGATATATCCTCCTCCACGGCCGATCCTCGTAGACCTCATCGTCGAATCTGCTCATTTTCCACAACGTTAATGGAGAAAAAAACATGGCTAAAAGATGAAGCAATATTACAACATCCCTTCTTGTTCATAGTGGCATTGTCTTTAGTTTTCATCATAACTGATCCATTTTGTTTGGGTCCGGTCGGAGGACATGAGTTCAAACCTGTAAAGCACACCATTGCACCTTATAAAGAAGTTATGGAAAGCTGGCCAGGTGATAATATGAGTAGATTAGGTGATGGGAAACTTGAGTTTACTGATCAAGTCTTTGGTCCTGAATCTTTGGAGTTTGACAACTTAGGCCGTGGACCTTACACCGGAATGGCTGATGGAAGGATAGTTAGATGGATGGGGGAACATATCGGATGGGAGACTTTTGCCACAGTTTCGCCTAACTGGACTGAACAAGCCTGCGCGCAAGGCATAGATTCCACAACTTATAAACAATGGAAAGTTGAGAAGCAATGTGGACGTCCTCTTGGCCTTAGATTCAACCATGAGACAGGAGATTTATACATAGCTGATGCATACTATGGACTTCTTGTCGTAGGGCCGAATGGAGGACTTGCTACACCTTTAGTCACCCATGTCGATGGAGAATCTCTTCTCTTCGCTAATGACTTGGATATTCATAAAAATGGTTCCATTTTTTTCACAGATACAAGCAAAAGATACAATAGAGTGTGAGTATCTATCAAATGTGATCTCAACAAAAAACAGTTGATATGATATGATCTCTAACAAGAAACAATTACCTGTTTTTTCTTCAGGAACCATTTTTTCATAATGCTGGAAGGAGAAGCTACAGGGAGGCTTCTAAGATATGACATACCGACAAAAACAACCCACATTGTCCTAACAGGCTTAGCTTTCCCAAATGGAGTGCAGTTATCAAAAGACCAAAGATTTCTTCTTTTCACTGAGACTACTAATTGCAGGTTAGTATATGAAGTTCATTTCAGTAAATCAGAAAACTTTTCTAAAAGTTGATCAATGGATTTAATGGGCAATGCAGGTTGATGAAGTACTGGCTGGAAGGTCCAAGATCTGGGGAGGTCGATGTAGTGGCCAACTTACCGGGGTTTCCTGATAATGTGAGAGTGAATGATAAAGGGCAGTTTTGGGTAGCTATAGACTGTTGCAGAACTAAAGCTCAAGAAGTTTTAGCAAATAATCCATGGATAAGGAGTGTGTATTTCAGGTTACCTGTGAGAATGAGTTATCTTGCAAGGTTGATGGGTATGAAGATGTACACTGTAATATCGCTAATTAGCGAAGAAGGAGAGATTCTAGAAGTTATGGAAGATAAAGATGGAACAGTGATGAAACTGGTAAGTGAAGTCAGAGAGGTCAATGGAAAGTTGTGGATTGGGACAGTGGCTCATAACCATATAGCCACTCTTCCTTACCCTTCAAGTTTAGATTCTGTAATCTGAAGGCAAAGGAAAGGTTTATTACTGACTCACTGCTCTAGAATTATGTGACAAGTTCCTTCTGTTATGCATCCTTTTGTATACCACCTTAAGAGTAATTTCTGACAAAGTCACGAAAATGCTGTTTCGGAACAAGTGAATGAATTTAAGGTTATGGACTGATAAACATGCAACAAGCTAAAAGAGAATGTTTCACAGAGAAGCCACGATGAGGCCAGTAATAAAGGTTTCAAGACAGGTAAAGAAATTTTTGAGCTAGAGAAAATAACCCTTACATTAGAACTTCTGAACAGCTTATTCTAAATACTATCCAAAAATATGCAAAAGAGTAACTTCTGTCAGATGGCACCAGGAGTTCCCCCAAACACTTCAGTAGACCATAAACTCGATAGTACTGATCAGAAAGTCAGTCCAGTGAAGTGTTCGAGGGAACTCTTGGGGAAAACTGACTAACACACATACCTCATCATCTTTAGGTGTTCTTCTTATTGATCTTGTTATGCACTCTATAAACCACATCAAGATACACATTTATATAGCTCGTGGAGGTATATTCGATATAGGGACTGATGTACATTGATACGATCTTGAGACCGACAACGCAAGATATAAATGATTAATGTAAAAAAAGACTGAACATATGACCTGAATGTAGCCCCATTCTTGGGAGGTATTAGAATTGCAGAATCACATTTTGGTAAAATTAGTGGACTTACAAGAATGAGCATATATTTTGATAATGGCTGCCTGGCCCTCCCCTACATGTCTTTCTTTCTCCTTTTCCCTCATCTTCACTAGAGCATATACTTTCAAGTTTCGAGTAATGTTTCAAATGATTATTTTGCAAATGAGCGATGGACTTACGTGTCATCCGTGGCTAGAGAATGAGAACCTGAACCGCTAAGGACAATCTGTCCATCGCTTTAACGTGTTATCATGTAAAGAACGGTTCATTTTGTCAGATTCTTATTCGTCGAGTCCTCACGGTGTTGCTCGTAGCACCACTCATCATTCAACAAGGCATGGTACATTGTAAGTTGGCATAGAAAAGAAGTAGCTGGTCAAGAAAGAATATGGTGCAAAAACCAGGTGATGTTTAATTTGCTAGACCATAACTCAGTATATACCATTCATGCATCTGCTTCAC